>LUCH01000208.1:165109-193670 GCA_013368495.1 Paragonimus heterotremus | reverse complement strand
CAAATATTAACTTAGAGGACCTGGATTCAAACCGCAGAATTATCAGCTTGATACCTAGTAAATACCAGCATACCTTAAGGTCACAATCGGGTCCTTCTATTTAGTAATTCCATTCGTTTTTTGATTAACGAAGTCTCGTTGAAACACAAATATTGCTGTCTGTCGAAGCCTCAAAATTAATGGAAGATATATAGGGCCTATGCTACAAACTGGATGGGTTCAGACACCTTTGATAATCCAACGGACAGCATTGAGGCGTATGGATTTCTCGTTAGTGTTGTTTATCACTAGTAATTATTTGGCAAGCTGTGGGGCTATTTGCGATTTGGAAATAAAATGTGCCGTAATTCGAAGATTTTAAGGGACAGAGCTACTAGTGATATGACTCTCTATTGAGACAATGATGATGCCTTCCGTTTGCAGTTCGACATGCTTGTTAACTCTGTGTTAAAGTCAGGAAACAGCTACTGCGCAATGCACTCCCACTAACTGAACGCGATCATACGAGAACCGAGCAAAGGCGGTCAGCATCCAGGAAAGTTGGGTAAAGAGGTGCGTGCTCGGCCAGTTCTATCTTCCGATGTACGCATTTGTCAGGCTGATTCCATCAAGAAAAGACCAAACAGCGAGGCACTAATCTTTGCAACCTAACCATAACCCAATTTATCATAAGGCTTTATCGATCTTTTTCTTGCTGACGTGAGCATCAGTTCTGTATAGGAGTTCTAAACAACACATGAGGTAGAACAAGGTTCACTGGTTGCATCATTGGTTGCAATAGCCCGATAAATTTTCAGTTTAAGATATACTGAGATTTAAATATGACTGACTCAAAGTTGACAGAAAAACACAGCTTTGTTGAAGAGCCACACAATTGAACTAACAAAATCGAAGCGGAGACGATAATAAAGACAATCTAATATTACCCACAGACAGGACCATCTTTGGTGTGTTACAATTACACGCTTTCCCTTCTAAATGATGCAGCATGCTTTTTAACAACTTGGGAGCAAAATTAGAACACGTTATCTACGTTATCCACGCGCTGACCAGTAGTTCCTGCCATCGCTTTGTCTCCATTGATTGCGAACTCGACCTTTTATTTTTCTAGTGAGGTTCATGTAACTTACTTAAAGCTTGTAGTTCACCTTATCGATTGCGGAGAAATGTTTCCCGAAGGTTGGTAGTTATCGATGTCCATTTCACAAAAGCATACGTTTGACTCCCACGTACTTTTTAACAAAGTGAAATAACTGTTAAGATTAACGTGCATAAAACGTCACAGGCAGTAAAGTCACATAACTCTATATCTGTTCAGTTGATTGCACCACATCTTTAAACCTGTTGTATAACAGGCAGTTCCGTTGTAAGTAATATACTATTCACGAGTAGTATATTACCCACCGGCGACATTCAGGAACAAAAGAGGAAGCTCCGAACGCCAGGAAAATGACGGACAAGAGTAGACTACCGAAGTAGTGTGTACGCGCTACGACAGAAGTTCCACCACAGCGAATGACAGCGATGTTTGTGAATGGACGTTTGACGTGCAAATGAGTGTACGCGTTTGTGGTTTGATTTTTGACGACCTATACGGGAGTTTGCGCAAAGGACAGATTCTCAAGCCGAGCGTCTTTCGCGTTCGCAACACACCCGAAGTGAAGAAGCCGTTACTCGTCAATTATAAGCTCCCAAGTTGTCCACAAATTCCAGTGAACGTAGGGCTATTTAGACAGACAAGACATGGTCCATAACATACAATCTGGCTAGCGTGCACCTCGCCGTATACTGTCGCAAATATTACACTCATGCAGACATGTTTGCGCAGTGAGAAAACTGAGTTAACTTTATTCGTACACTCAAAGGTCTGTACATCATCGGGTACAGAACAAACACACTAGCAGCTGCATGCTTACACATAGTGGATATCACAATCGAGCAAACACACATGCGCCAATTTTGTGAGACGGACAAGTTCATTTTCAGACATGCAGTCAATTTAACGAGAGTGTGTTTGTGCGCAACATTGTTATCGATCATTTGGCACTCAGCGATGCTTTGTTTCAGGTTAATATGCTACGCAAAGAAAAATCGATAGCTCGTTTGGTTTTTGAAGAAAGTACATTTTTAATAGGCTGAACCCTCTTCTGTGAACTTGGAACTAAGATAATGAACAGATTATCCCACCAAGTTGTCTACTACAATGTTTATTTAAAGCTATTGAGTTTGCCATCTATCTGTGTAATACTGACTGATTCCTTAGTCTTCCTCCGTATAAATAAATGTATACTTCTCGATTGTGATGATGAGTCGCACAGAACTGAGCTCGACAAACGCATCGTCCAACAAATTATTTTCGATTTCTGTTTGTGAACTTGTCGCTGGAAACCACTTTTACCTTTCAAAATCATCTTTATGCCTTGTCTTTTGTTTTAATCTCTCTTTGAGCATTGATCACTTTGTATTAGGTTCGGTTTCAAGAATGGTTGACAGTTCAAACCTATTATCGATTTTCAACCAAGCTCTTGCCTTCCTTTCGCTATAGATATGTGGTTCATTGCCCTGTTCCGTCAACAGGTCGACGACTGTAATGGAATATTGTCTTGAAATGTGTCAAAGGAAAAATGACGGTTTAATCAATGCACGTTTTTATAATAACTCCAACTTCTTCATTACTGATATAATTTCTTCGAGTTATCTTGGTAGACAAGTCAACTGAAGTGTTGTCGGGAGTGCTGACAGAAATATCCTTTATAGGTTGGTGGGTATTCGTTCCGTTCTGTCGACCGATAAGTCACTTATTAAGGATGGGAAGTTCCTTCTAAGTGTAGTGGCTTCAGAACCAACTGTTCGTCGTTCGGGTCAAATTCGTTCAGTTCTTAAATGTTTTTGCATAGGACGAAATTTCATTATGGACCAGTGTGGTGGGAGATAAAAGGGATTGAGGAGCTTAGCCTGAAGCATTTCGGGCAGATCACAAATACACGTCCTCCCTCAACATATCAACAAATGTCATTTACCCAGAGGGTCACACTGTAATTGGACTAAAACCCATTATACCTTACATTGACATTAAGCGGTTAGGTAGAAGTATTGCACTTTCTATTCTTAAGGGCATTTGGAGCACATCCACTGCACTAGATTTTCTTTGGATCTAATGATTTGTTTCTATTTTCTTCTGACAGCCACATGCAATTCCACCTCCCTTGTTTTCTTTAGACAGAATGGCCTGTTCAGGCGGTTCAAGTTAATAAGTAAGTACAATTTGGAAGTTTGTTTTTGTTATAGTTATTTGAGTCGTTCACACAAAACTGAAAGTCCATGAGGTCTGGTGAATTACGAAGCTGTAACAAGTAATAATGAAACAAACTAATAAAAGGAAAATAACAGATCACTTACCATTGGTTTACTGAAATCTGCTCAACTACAGCTGAGAAGGCCAACGCAAACTAAACGGAGGATTTTGACAGATGACAGACAGAGTATCGATAAACTTAAGCGGTATATCGATGGTGCGATGCAAGATCACGCGAAACGATGCGGTTACCTTGGTTTCACATCTCTTCAGAGTTGAGGGCCTAACCATTGACGAAACCGGGCTTCGGTTGACTGGTGCATAGGTGTTATCTGCATGACTCACTGGTTAACAAAGCCACTCCGGTGGATACTCCATGACCAGTTGGAAAGTTAAACTGGTATATGCAGTGCGCCAGTCGAGCACAGTCTGACTTCTTTGATCGCTGCATGCAGCTGTGACCAGGCAAAAGGCTGACGTAACTACATTATTTCAAAGTGTTACCATGTTAATCGGCTCAAAGTCATTGCTGCCGGTTACTGCTGTTGTTTGTCACCGGGTACAAGCCCCCACTATGTGCCCATATGGAAGTAACGGTTACGTACGTCTGCTCTGTTTATCATAGCTTTGAGCATTTACCGACATTTATTATTTCCCATGTCATTTGAAAGTTTGTTTATTCCACATGTTACATTTATACGTTGTTTAACTAGGTTAACTTATAACTTACTCGTTCAGACAATGTTCTACGACTTGCTTCTTTCAAACGGAAGCATAAGTCTTAAATTACCACCCGCAAGTTCTTGTTCCTATCAGTAGTTGAGCATCAGTAAATGTGCTTGCATAAAAGCTGGATGACCACTGCACTACTGCAGCTATTGTAGATACGACCGAACAATCATGATCAGTCTTTTAGTTGCGGTCTCTGCGAGGTTTCGTCCTCAGTTAGAAGTTCTGCCCATGGTGTCAGCACTCGGAATTGCGTTGATGGCTACTACGTCTTCTGTCACAACAAAACCCAACCTTAACAATGGATATAGATGCACGTTCAAATAACACAGTTCGACCGTGTCTAATGTGAAGTCAGTAGTGTGGTGAGCGATCAAATCGCTTGAATTGCAGAGACTGGTCGGAGATGTGATAAACACTGCTAAGGATTTTAACGAGTGAGTAAACCTGAAGTCTGCAGTTTGTATACTACAACTCGATCTATCATAATCTCGAAGCAGTCACTGTTGGCAGTCATCGCTTTTGCTTCTCTGCTTGTGACTGTCAAACAGAAGTCGTCTTGCAGACGTACACACAACTTGACAGTCTGAGGTACCTTATCATCCAATTAAATAATGCCTACGCTGTGCAGGTTTGGACATTCCGGTCGAGTTTTGTTGAATAGTAGGAGGTGCACACATTTTTGAAGGACTCACGCGTGTTCTCCTCGGTACTTGAGCTTCATCCAGTCATTCCATAAATCAGAATAAGTTCAGTATGACAGCCACTATGACAGATAAAATTACCAGCCGGTTGAATTTGACTCAAATTAATGCTAAACTGATAAAAAGGAAGTCCGTAGGATAAAAAAACTAAGGGGAGAGAAACTCGAATTTTCTTCACCAGAGATTAGGTCAACTGAGAAATCTATCTGGCAGAAAAAATGACTGTCGCATTCGAATGTGTTTCAGCCTCTGCCAACTGAACGCTTCAGCTATCTATTAACCCCATCTCCTACAATTGTGTGCAGAATGACTACTCAAGAGCTTCTTAACGCAAAACATATATGTATTCGCTTTGCTTCTACTAGCATTAAGGAGGATGTCTTAGCATGATTACGGAAATATTATGTTTATCTCCATTCGAAATAATAGTCCAGAAACTGCGAAAAGAATTAGTTTTTTGGAGTAATTTTAAAAATTCTTCAATTTTACTGCGTCTTTTAGAATCCATAGCCCGAATCAAGCCACAAATTCAGTGATAAAAAAATCGAAGTACTTATTGTGTGCATAGATATGACAATATTTTTATACTTCAACGATTTAGACAGCAATACAAAATAAACTTTCATAGAAAAGTAGGTTACATTCATATTGCAATTTCAGTAAGGAATGCTCGATATATACGTATGTGACACACAATAACTACAGTTATAAACGGAATGACAAGGTACGTATTAAACAAAAAATATGCATTAGTACAAATGAGCAGTTATATACTTGATAACTACTGATTTACGTGTCCTAATCCAAAATGGCAACACCACTGTTTTTTGTGATTTTCATATCACTTCCAAGTGTTCCTTGCTTTCAAGCGCTCGGTTCAAGCGTATGCTGGCTTGCAATGATTGTACCAATATCGGCAGTGCGAGTATATTAGGGTAGAATGTCACCACGATATGATGAATAGAGGGCTGATTTAGCTTGACTTGGAAAATGAGTGTCTAACAAAGATGTTAGAACTTCAGCTACAAGTCGGCCTTCTGATGTAGTTTTCGATGATATTAACTGTTTATACATAACACTTACAACCCAGTTCAACAAACATTTAAACGGCAGGAAATACAAAAATTAAGTCAGCCATCCGCATAATTGTGAACACTATTCAGATGCATCACACGTACCAGTCAGTAAATTAACGTAGTCCTGTGCATGCCTAGACAAAACACGTTTTGTAGCTCAAAAACAAATTAATTGTATAGTACGAGATAAAAAGTTCAGATAGCGATTTTCGGGTTAGAGAAAAAACCTGCAAACAGGGTAACAGTTAGATAACCTAAACTCGGCGTCTGGCGCCCTGTATCCTGAGGTAGTGGCCTATGGGAACTGTCATCCACTCCCAACAGACTATCGTGATTATAACGTCAAAACAACTAATGACCTCCTACTGTGTTTCTTGGTCATACCAGCAGGGATCAATCCAGTGTAACGAAAATGCCAAATATTTATTATGTTCTGCATGATCAACGATAGAAAAGCGCATTTTAGCAGATTATCACTGCAAACTCAGAAAGTTAGTTTAGCTGTAAATTACTAACCTCATATGTTATGTGTCGTTTCACCAGTAGCGTTCGAAAGGCCTTCTGCTTAGTTATATCCATTTCTCATTCACACAAATAATGTGAGCTTCGCAATACACGTCTGAGATGTTAAAAACTGTCTATATGGCAGTTCAGAACTTGCAACAGTTCCTTTTTTTACATGACTCCATATCCTTCAGTGCGAACAAGTTTGCCGGAAAATTTAACGATTTGCATAGATAGTACATTCTCAAAAGACTGGTCGTTAATAACCAGAATTTTTCGTATATAACGAGGTCTCAACTCATTACTTCTGTTGACTGGAACACGATTTGTGTGTGCTATATACAGCCTCTTAAATGGAACATAATAGTGAATGTAATGAAAAGCAGGAAATAAGCTCGGACTATCAATATTTATCCGTATTTGTTTAAATTTATAAGATGGAATTCAGAATGCAACAAACCAACGAACCTACGCAAAGGGTTTCAACAGTTAGCGCCAGCGGAAAAATACAAGTATAACTTTAATAATACATGATCGTCAGCTGTACGGCAGCAGGGATGTGCAGTTTACTTGTAATCGTAAGTTTCGGTTAGCTTTCACTTTCATAGTTTACTCCTTGGCCGTGTTCCCTCTCTGCAACCAACCTCCTATTTGGTAATGCTGGGCACAACTACCGACTTTCAGCACAACTGAAAACATTTCTCAATGAATATTTCAAAGTCAGTTTTCACTATCTGCTTATCTGTTCATCACTAAAGTGAAAACCTGTTTGACTCATCCAATGGTAAACAGTAGCTGATGCCGCGTCGTTTTTGGAATTTGAATAACCAACCGTAACTAACCTAAACCTTGTCACTGTGTAATTTCTTAGCAGTTTTAAATATTTTTCAAGAATACACTGATTTGAAACTTTCAATGTGGATATCGTTGTCTATATTATGATTTTTCATACCTCCTTCAGGCAGACGATTTGCCTAGGCGATATGAACCCGTTTGTTTTATCCAGCTGGTTAACCTCAGTAGTCTGTATGTTGCGTTTCAATAAATCAAACTCATTCTTTGCCACTGCGCAGGATGCATAGGGGCATCGAGTTTTCCGGTTGATTGAGACCTATTTCGTGTAAGTAGATCACGCAAGCATATTTTATCCGCTCTGTTTTCCAGAATATTGTTGACGAGTGGTTTAGTGAGACAGACATTGAGAATTGAATGTTGAAGCTCTCTATTTTGCTTCATAGCCAGGAGTTGGAGGACGGTGTTGTGACCACTCGACATGTATATTTTGATGTACTAGATTTCCCCGATGACCAACCTGAAAGGATTACCCCGATAATGTATGCCACTTGTCTGTAGTATCTACCTCCTTGTGGTCAGAAGCGTGCAGAATGGATTCCAAGGTAAGTAAACTCATGAATGCGATAAATCTTGATAATGAATTCTACTTGGATGGAAGACACGCCCTCGAGATGACAGTGGTTTGGTTATTAGAACAGTGGTGAAGTTCATTGAAGTCAGAAGACTGCTTTCCTGTGGATAGCAAGCGAGTGCACGCCAATCGGTCGACCAGCAAGAAGCGGCTTGACAGATATCCGACAGACATTTTTTCACGAATATCAGTTTGACTTCAGCTTTCTCTCATCAGGAGTGTTGAACTGCCTTCCATCTTTGGTTTTCTAACATATGTTTTGAATCAAATTTCGGAATGTATTATCTAACTCATCAGTGTTTCTGTTAGCCCCCTGGAGATTGCCTGCACCAGTTTGAACACTTCTGCTCTGGTATAGTTTGTACGATAGCGCTCCTCAGTGATACGCGTTGTTCATTGGGTCGATCTTCTAAACTTACTGGTAATAAACGCACACTGATCCTTGATATTTTTGACGACTGCACCTTAGCTTAATTAACGATATTTCTTGTCTAATCACTTGTCGGATATGAATATTAAGACAATGAGGTATAACTGTTTGTGCTGACTACTCAGTCAGCCACTTTCACAAGGTGAATTGTTGGCTAACCCAACTAGTAGGATTGCGTTTGAGGTGAAGTAGAAGATGATCCGAAGTTGAACACATCTCCCTTGTTGAAATTCCAGGAGAAGCACAAAGATGTACACACATAAACAGTTGGAACATGAATTAAATAGGATCAAACAATAGGCATAAGTGACATGTTCAACCGGCTGCAATTTCCACTTAATTACATGTGATTGTGATTCAATACGACGACCTCGTGATCATTATGGCTTGTTTAAATGGTCAAAGGTCAGTGAAACGCTCTTTTATGGACAATGATCGACAGTACCTGTGACTTCGCAACTCAGCTGGTGGAGCTATCATCATGGTGACATGTGGTATCTATTGTTGATTCAAATCCAACCAAAACCGGAAGTTACCATAATTTGATCTTATACCATCTACCAATGGGAACATGGAATAAACGGGAGTATTTTGCAAGGTGAATGCATTTAATCTCTAACCTAACAAATTTGTCAAAATATTTTTTGTCTTGGCCAAACGTGTGAACATTTCATAAGGTGAAGTAAAAATATATATTATTGATCATATATTAACATTTATATAGCCCATTACTAAAATATAGTGTGACATAATGCATATTATGTGTCATAATAGAATGCAATGTGTCAGATAAGAGAATTTCAACACTGAGACACAGACGATGTGTTACAACACGTCTTACAATACAATGTCCTTTGAAGCCAGTCCAGTTCTTTCCGGAAATGATTGAATTACCCTCGTAAGTTGAACTGTTTAAACGAAGATATGAGAAGTGGACTGATATCCAAAAATAATTTGGTTGCAGATGGATCTTTCAACTGCAAAAGACGGTTTTGTGTTGAACCAAAATTCCATCAGTAGCCGAAGGACGAACATGACATTTATCTTTGAATTGTTTCTTAACGAATATAATGAAAGCCTGAGAAGGCATTCTTTAATTAGAAGTAGACTGCTGGCGGCTGAGCACTAAAAGACGGAACATTTGATTTTTATGCGGTATGATGGTCCAGCTTAAGAGCAATTTTTTGCAACCAGTTGATTGAAGTACTCATGAACAAAGTGGTGGACAATTGTCTCAGTTCTGGCCTACGAGAAAAAGAAGCAAACTACATTGTGTGCTTGCAGATTTACATCGTTTTTACTTGGTTATCTGTAGGGAATATATATCCAAAGTGACCAGTGATACGTGAAACGTTTGGTTAATGATGTCTAAGGATGTAAATCTACTGAACTTCAGTGGCGTTCGGAAGCATGTTATGCTTCTTCGTTTCAGTTAGCTTGTTTCGGGGCTACACAACCTTGTGTTAAGCAGAAGCTTTCGGAGAATCAAGTTTTAGACAACTCCTTGCGAGAACCAAGATATGTTTCAGAATGAATGTTCCGGACGGGTGCGTACGTGAACAAACGGTGTGCAATTCCAGTGAATCTAAACCTGAGGCTAATCCGGATAAAGCTTTAATAGAAAAAGGAATGCTAAGAGAATTCGACCAAAGTATCACGTAAATACTCAACGGAAGGTCAGTGCAGGTAGTGGAGATCGATTGACTTTTACGCGTAGTGCTCCAAAAGTAAACTGAATAATTCAGTACGCCGCAACTCAAGTAGACGTTTTGCAAAGCCTCCTTATCCTATTCGTCAGATTTTGTCGAGGTCTTTAGGGTTTAAACCTCTTTAACTGACCTCTCTTTGAGTCCAAGTAGACAACTTATTCACTCCAGACTAGTCGAACATTTAAGTGCAACTTTCGCGCCCATGCGGATGTCGTAAGCAGCCCCTTATGGAAGGAGACACTGAACCACAGTTGTATTCGTGTGATCAAGAGATCATTGATTAGAATTAGCATAACGACCATCTAATATCTTATCGGATGGTCAGGAAACCTGAACACTCTCCAAAAGTGAATATGACAGGGTCTTTGGATTTGTTCACTGGTTATTGTGTGTTGTGACGTCAGTGACTTAGTGATGAGTACGGTTACCTCGTGCCTACGTGAATAAAGACACTAGCTTTTTCGAAAGGAGAAAAACTAAGGTCAATTTTTTCCTTTCGTAAGGTGAGCAGAAGCACCGCAAAGTTGGGTGATGTTCCATCTATATCGAACCGCTCTCAGAGGAGCAGCACAGCTTTTTCTCTTGACAATCATCAACAGAAAATTCAAAAGAAATTTTGTGCAACGTATCTCTTGAGGACACTCCGCTGCAACTCGTAAATTATAGATTTGCTGGCAAGCGCTAGTCGGAAGGAGAACAGTTAAATTGCATGGCGTGGTCTGTTTCTCTCACCGATAAGGATCACTTGAGTCTGGTTGAGAGTGGCTTTGACTGATTAGACAATCAGTGAAATACTGGGTTAAAACTATACAGTAGAAAATAGTGTATAGGTAGAATTTCGGACACATTGGTTTTGGTAATCTTCCATTGATAATCTGAGGTGGACCGAGCCCATTCGGACCTATGAAGTTTGAGAAGACACAACAATAACGGTAGACTGTATACAGCATAGGAGCATATGCACCACGTGCATTGTGACCAGAATTAAAGGAGACAGATGATCGGCTTCGTGGCTTTTACCAATCAACGACAAACAACTTAGTTACTCTTTATTTTTGTTACTTGCCATTCACATAATTCAGCGTTTGGTCAAGGTTTCATGGATGCCTGCTTGGCTATTGCAATCGATGGGGAGATTGCCATGTAAATATAACGTTTGCAACGTATGCTGTTGTACTTTTGAAAATAAAAAAACGAACTTTTGAGACAAACTGTGTTTCTTTACGTTTACTGTAGGTAAACGTGACGTGCGCACCATGAAGACTTTTCTCATTCTCTGAAAACCGGCGAAAGTAAGTCTCAAACTGTAAGTCCGTTTATTAATGCATCATCTCAGTTTGCTCCGCTTTTGAGGGAATAATACCATATGGTGACTTTTTTAAATTTTCATAAGTTATTCTAGACCTAAACAGTCACATAACTATGCTCTGAATCTTACTCCTGTTTCAACTGTGCCCCACGAGGTTCAGTCCATTATAGCCGTATACTGGTGGTAAGAGCACCTTTACGATAATGCTAATCCCTACATACTAGCTCTCAAGCTCCATTTTCGAACAAACTTCATGTTATCTGTCTAGTGCTTTTCTGGGCTAGGTAGAGGTAACCGGACGGTGATTTCAGACAGTCAGCTTCTAGAGAAGCGCGTGTGCATTCAGGTATGAGTCCAGCAATTATTACGTTTGGAGATGCAATTTAGGGAATCGGTGAGTGACTGAAACTCAACCTGTCAATGGAGATGGATACAGTGTAATTCAGACTAAAACTTGCGGTGTCCATGGTCACACGGACACTAAATAGCAATCGTTCGTCTATGATGTTCGATCTCAAACGGACCTGCAGCGGTGAACGTTTTCATCTTTCTTTGGACATATAGGCAGAAAAAGTTCCGAGAGGTTTTGCTTACTAGCAATCGAGGTTTACTGTTAGCGTTGTTATGGCACCTACGTAGATCTCTTTGTGTTTCGACGGCAGCAGTTTATTTGCGCCCAACAACAACCAGGTCTTTTATTGGTATACAGTCATCGTGAAAGTTATTGTAAGATGCACAATGACTATAATCCTAAAACAAACCACGGTAACAATCGTTTTCCAGCCCGAATGTTTTCTATCGTTTTTGTGTGATGACAAAAAGGCATATACACGCACATAGACAGTTACCTTCACATGTTCCGTGTATTTCTGCAGTAAAGCGTGAAACATCAGTTTTCCCATGTCTGTCGCATACAGTCGCCGCTGTCTCGTTTTTGCACACCTCCCATACTCCAAATCCATAGATATGATCGGAAAATATAGGATTAACGGTGAAAAGACCACCCCGGATAGGCTAAGATGCTCATTCCGATTTGCGTGGTCATCCCACAGTTGGACACTCACGCATCATGGCTAGTGATGGCTGCAAAGATAACAAGTGTATGTCTAAGCGAAGAAGTAGAAAAGAAATAATACTTCTTATATTATGCTACGGTCAACAGAAACCAAGGTGTAAAAGGTATGTTCGTCATACAGGTAGCAATGATCAGTTATTATTTACTGACTAGCCAAAATATAGAAAAACGAACAAATACAACCCATACTAGAAAAGAGTCAGGCTATCAAGGAGGGAACTCACGCAAGACTTTCACGGACATACATAATGGGCGCTAGTTTATTTCAAAGTATTAGTGTCCGCGAAGTACGGTTGTTGTGGAGTTGCACATAAATTGCTGAAATGTGATCTCCACTGTAATGAAGTTCGTAATAAGATTCAACCGAAAATTTGGATCCAGGATCTGTGTACAATAGCACTTGATTATGCGGACAGGAGGAATAACAGACCGGTGAACAGCATGTAAAAATTATGCAAAATAACTACTGAACAAAATCAAATATTTTTAGCTATTACGCAACAGGAAACACTCTACAGTAGGAAAGTTATATCAAAATTGGAAGATCAAAACTGGGTTTGGTTGGATACAGCAAGACAACTGGTTAGTTACGCCTAAATGGTTTTCCGATAAACCTACTGAAACAGATGTCCGTGTCGAATGAAGGGGGAGAAATAGTATTTGACAGCCGTAGGAAGTGCGATTGCTTTTCTCAGCAGCAGAGTCAAGTCAAAAATAGGTTGGACCTACTGAAAGTTGATAGTGAATATTTTAACTTGTTCTAAAACGAAAAGTGGACTAGTGTAATTATTTTACACAAGTCTATATCGGTGGCTGTTCTCCTGTTTGACCGAGAACTAGACGGAAGATGAGCGTTATTGAACAAAATAGGATATGCAAGGATATGTAGTGATGTGCATTGGTGACGATTTAAGACGGAAGCGAAACTCGAGTATAATGCTTCGATTTGAAGAGGGTTGACTAAGAGGGCTGTAAGAATGAGAAAGCTGAAATCACTTGTGAGTTATATTCTTTTTAACCAAACTGAAAAACCCATACTACTTACGGGAATAGGTTTTACCTTACTGCCGGCAGAGAACAAACACCTGTGAGGCAAGCTGCTTTCACTTTGCCGACGCTGAGGTATTCACTGGAACACTGGCCGAACATATACTCACTCAGTGAAAAAGCAGTGCATTTTTCTGTGGTATTCAATAAGGATTGTTGTTGTCAATTTTGTTACCAATTGGTCATTTGTATATTGTCACCGTTCCACATCCCATCCTACATGTGACTAACATTCGTCGACAAAACCCAACACAAATCCCTGAACCCTGATGCGTAGAACGATAAATAGCAGGATATTTTGAAATCCATTGGTTGCATATTACTGTACAACCAGAGTAATGGTAATACTCGGACAGAAACTAATTGGATGATTGAGAAGGGGGGGGGGTGTGAAAATCCAGAGATGCCCCGGCTGATCACTGAAAACTTGCAAAGTCATTCTCTTCTATTCTGGCCGTCCGACCCAAGACTAACAAATGACTTGTGGATTTTCAGTGGGTGTCATTCAGATATGTAGGCTTGTATTGGTAATCAATCTTTTGGAAAAAAATTAGGTGGCCGATTTTGACGGGGATTTGTGACCAGGTAGACAACTCAGTTTGATATTAGTTGAGCGAATTGTCATTCTAAAGGAAGCGACAGCAGGGGGCCAGGCAAGCTGACTGTTTACTTCCGGTCATGAAATTAACCAACTCCCCCACTGCTCATCAGTAATCTAAAATATCGCCTAACAGGTTTAATGAGATCGGAGATTTCGACCTGTTTGGGAAATCCTAATCGCGGGGTTTTTGATTGGAGTTAACAGGACAGCAACTGTGTCTTCATTTCGAAAAGATCGGACAACCTGATCATTACTCACATGCGAAGGTGGTTGAGTGTTCATAAATGATAATTCGGTCGTGCCTAACGTGAGGTCAATGGCGCAGTGGTAAACACGGTTGCCTGCTCCAGAACAGCGTGTCTGTGGTTCAAGTCCCGGCAGTGGCGAAGATATGCACTACTGACGAGCTCTAATGAGAGCGAAACTGGAGTCTAGTGCTTGTTCTTTTCGAAATGGGCCGACTGGAATATCTATGGGGATGCGACAGCTGCGAGCAATTGTGGGTAATGTTCAACTTGAAATGAACGTAAGTGTGGGTGGCTTTATACCGACAAGGCCAAGGCTATAGCGTAGGCAATAAAATGCATAGAAATCTCATGGTTTTCCAGGCAATAAAACTGTTTCCTGTTGACAAGAAACTTGTCGGATTGACCTCAGCTAATTTTTAATGGTGGATATAGTGGTATATATTTAGCGGGTAACATGAAAAGAACAAGAACTAACATGATTGAATTAATGTACAGATTCACTGCCGTTCAACAAACTGTTAAACCGGTTGCTCCATGCAAAACTTTGTTCACTAGAAAGCAAGTTTTTAGTCACTCATCAGTAAACTTATTAAACGGTTCATTACGAAATTCGTACGGATTGTCTTCTTAGCTGAGCAGAAGACTGGTGTTGGGTCACGAAAAGTCACCCTTGAATTAGCTACATTCTACAGAGCTTCCACGAATTCAAACGGAAAAAGTGGTTGATTTGAGGCAATCAGCTCCCTGGATTCAGTTTATCAATAACAACAGAAGACGCATATCGCGAGATGTTAAAATTTCGTTTACTCCCTCCATTAACGAACGTAAAACATTGAAATATATAGGACATATTGATAGCAACTATGGTAGAAACGGCCTGCGATTGGGTTTACATGAAACAAGATGTGCTACCAGTTTCACAGCAAACAAACTGCATGGGTCAACAGTTTATGTACACACAAAACCGGACAGTGAGTACTGATTAATAGTGCCCTGAAGGCAGCAAACAATTTAAGTTTCCGATTGTGCAGTAATGCTCAAAATGACCTGGCTAGGTCAAAAACGCAACCTGTTTCCATGATGGCCTTTGCAACGGATGAGATCGAGTTTCAGCTCAATCGTTCTGTTGTCAATGCTTGTTGCGTCACAGTGTGCATCAACCCTTTAGGCATATGTTTGGCCAGTCATTGTCGTAGGTAGTGATCTGTTCTGCTGATATGGAAATCACTGCAACTGCAAGTGAACTGATAGATTACACTTGAGATAAAAATTTCGGTAGGTCACGATCATGAACAAGCTGAGCGACACTCGTAGTTGCGAGTAGCAACCGCCGAAGGGTATGTACGAGCTAGAGCAAACTGAAATTTTCGATTTACGTCAGTTGTGATGTGGTCGTCTTTGAAAGGAAGGTTCAGAAAAGCCAGCTTCTTAGGAATGGTGCTCGAGGCAATCTTGATCAGTCTTTACTGACTGTGAATACCGATTAACTTCTCGGGATATCCGTTTGTGAGCAGCACCTTCTTCGTCTCTTTGCAAGCAGTCATCGGTGTAGATCTGCCTGGCTATATGAAAAAGGATTTGCGCTAGACCCCGCTTTTAGTATATACAAATATACGCAACTCAGCTGGTCATGCTGTTCATCTTTACCCAAATCTCAGTGATGAGAACATCACTTTCTCTTATTGCCAAATCTTATATCATTTATGAATTTTATTGAGTGCCGGGTCATTTACTTAGGCAGACAGGGGCGACAGTGAAGTAGTCGGAGCAAGGAACACATTCCAGTTTCATTCTGTAAAAAGATGGTAGATACCACAATATTGGATTCAATTCAAAATGTGACAAAATCGAAGGAAGCCGCGGCCACTGATCGTTTGACGCTTGTTGACGTGTCGATTCAAACTGAACTTGGAGAAGAAATTTCGGATATGTTACGTAACAAAAATCGAAAGCTTCTCCGACACACAGAGGCAATAGCAACTAGCAAATGGAAGCCAATCCGTTGCGTGCAGAAAGACCTGTTTATCAGTACCAGATTGCCTTAGTAGCTGATGCGCATTGACGTTTGCTTGTGCATGTGTTTGTGTAGTTTTTGATTTTATTTTGCCTCACAATGTTCATAGAAAGTTGCTACTATAAACCCGCAGACTGCAATATGCACCTGTCGAGATGCAGAAAAGTATGCTCGAGAGATACATTATGCAGAATTTTTTTCCTAATTTCTCTGTTCAGTTGTAATGATAACGGTTGGATAGGTAGGCATAACAAAGGTGTGCGGTCAGACTATGCCCGAACACGTCCGGTAAGTCAGTTTTGTGAAATAGGCTTCGTGAGATAAATCATTTTACTCGGTCAAAAAATTGTACTATTAGTGGGCGATTGACAGATTTGGTGATTTGGATGAGACCGAATAGCAAAAATTCAGGGCTACGGCTGGATTCGAACCAGTGACCCACCCATCGCACTGTCTAATAATGAATCCACCAAATGACCCAAGGGAATGATTGCTCTAGGCCAGTCCATACGTGGAATGTCCAAGCTCCCGACATGGCTTCTGAGCTGAGCTGGCAAAGCAATTTCCGCGTTTTGGCAAACTCTTTACGTCGCTGGTTTGAATCTGGCCGGAGCTCTGATTTTTCACCATTCAGGCTCAATTAAGTCACAGAAACTGTCTGTCTCTGACTCCCTCGAGACAAGATAAATTGCGGACACTAGTCACCTTGACTTGGCCTTGTTTATATTCGACAGCGATGGCAGGTTGTCGTTGCACAACCGGTTGATAAAACTTATTCATGATTGGTTGGATGAGATTAAAGTAGACGGCTGCGACGTCTGCATAAAATAGTAGACCATGTGAACGTCAGCAGACCGCAAGAATAACTCAGTGCCTCGTACTAAGTTGATTAACGTTTGTGTAATCGTTGGAATTCTCATCACTGGAGCTACTTATCTGGCCAATCTACACATGGGTATAAATTGGCATACAGCTGAGTAATACAGTTCCACATGAGAAACAGTTCTAGTTTACAAACAATGATTGATGTGGATTTTGCATTCATCTATGGCCGTTGCCACACGCTACGTCCGGCTGATTATGTCCATCCTGCGGGATTCATCGATTACTAAACAGACCGTATCCATTCTAAACCAGTAGTTTGTCCTTTTGCAACACGGCGCATCCAGGATGTAACTTGTATGGGCTTTAGTCCGTCGACTTGATCTCTTCTATTTAAAAAACCCTGTAAGTTCCATTTAGAAAATATTTACTTGACTGCATAGTTGATGGAGATGACTAGATTGCGACCATGAGAATCGCGCTTTGTGAACAAAATTCGTTTGACAACACAGAAGTTTATCACATAGCAGATTGGCAGTTGACTTGGCTGTGAATAGTATGCAATGCTGGATATAGTTTAGCTGATGTTGTAAGTTCTTGTGAACAGCAAGAAATGATTCCTTAATGTCGTCTTCGTCATTAGGGTTTACTAGATTTGTAATTATAATAGCGAGTGTTTTACTAATTTCCGTTAGACGAGGTTGCATGATGTCCTTTGTTTATTTTGCGATTTGTGCACACTAAACTGATCACGCAACTGATCGATACCGATGCGTTTAACACCTCAATAACATTCCAAAAACCAAAGTATTGAGGGAAAATTGAGACTTTTGGCCACTGCAGGCTCTTGTAGGCGGCAGCTTAGTCTTGAAGGCAGTAAGAAAGGATGTTTGTTTAAGAAGTTATGTAGATAAGAAACCTGACTGCTTAACACTTAGTTGTAGTTAGACAGTGAGACGTTTACCAAACATTTTATAAAACTCACGCTGAATTGCCTCTCTAAATCGACAGTTTCTTTCCTTCATGAGGCTCTTTTGAAGAAGCTTAGGATTTTAGTCTGCTGAGAGTAAAGATTACTAGGTGGAGGTTTTCTGTCTAACTGAAGTGTTGTGATCTGGCGTTCGATAGCCTTCGTAGTCTTTAGTATATATCTTATCTTATAATTTTTAAATCAAATTTTTTAAATTTTATTGATAGAAGTAGTATATACACTTGTATTCAGAAATACAATAGTTCCATTTTTAACGGATTGGAGGAGAACATGAAAGAGTACATGTGGTGTGCGCTCTGGCCAGACATAATAATAAAAAACAGGGTATTCAAAAATTTCTGAGGTTCCTAAATGGACTTTCCCGGACCAGTTAAGTGACAACCAGTGTGAACGAGATTTTAACGGTTGTTCAGGTCCCCAACTTCATTCCCTGCCTTCTTCTAGTTCGTTATTGAATTTATTAGTGAAGAAGTCCTAGTGATGAACTCATTTCTAGTCCATCTGATAGGTTGTTCATTGTTAAACAATGATCATAAGTTTTGCGCGTAGAACAACATGGTTCCCTGGGATGATCATTGCGGTTGCATACGATTTTACCTGTATGTGCATATTTAAACCTGCGAACGAGCCTCTCTACTAATTTTTTTCCCAACCCCTCCTTCTAATTAGATGTGCTGACCGGATTAACGTTGCACCTGCACATAAGAATCTCAAAAGTGTAAACGTAGAATTTCAAATTCAGAAAACCATAGCTATGCTTGAACCTGTTCTTATTGCAGCTGTGTCATTGTTTATGCATCCACGATCGGAATGTATTTCTGACTGAGACGATCACCTGCTGAGATAAACCGAGGCAAATCGCAACTGGAGATGGTATTCCGGATTTTATTAAGAAATCGTTGTTCACGTTAAATACCGTTGTGTGATTGTTAGTTCTGTCTTCTATGATACAAGACGAACGGGAATACCATTTCAGGTCTGGTGATAGTTTCAACAGGCTACTGATATGCAGTATCATGCAGTGGTCTACAGGAAAAGTCACTACGAATTTCGATGTCAAATCCAATGGTGGCAAGCGGTGGCAATATTCGATGAGCTTGAATAAATCGGTTCTAGATCTCCCAGTAGTGGTAAACAAGAAGTTAATTTTTTTTAGTTAAAACGTTACAAGATAACAAATACCCAAAAGTGGCAGTCGATAAAAGGATATGCACGTTGATGGTATGGTTAAACACTTGACTGAACATGAACAACTTTACTTGAATATCACATAACTCAAAAGAATTTCTCAATGAACGGGAGCCGATGGTTTTACAGATGGGATCAAGGAGCTGAACTAGCTATCGAATAAGGTTGCGGTAAGCTGAATCATCTGTGACTAGAACAGGCCTCAGGAGGACACTGGCTTTGTACAATTTGGGTGATCCCGTCATTCTTGGTGTACGGGTCCCAATCGGTTTCGGCTGTTTATAATAGTGATGTCGTCCACCTCGCCAGAAATCACAGGTTGTTTTCGTGATCAAAGAAGCTGTAAATTCTTCTATTACCTCGATGTATAAGCGAGCCGTAGTATAAACGGTTGAAACCGATTGGGACCCGTACACCAAGAATGAGGGGATCACCCAAATTGTACAAAGCCAGTGTCCTCCTGAGGCCTGTTCTAGTCACAGATGATTCAGCTTACCACAACCCTACTCGATGGCTAGTTCAGCTCTTTGATCCCATCCGTAAAACCATCGGCTCCCGTTCATTGAGAAATTCTTTTGAGTTATGTGATATTTTGGAGAACATTTCAATGAGTTCCACACAAAAGATGTACTCAGTTGACGTTGACTCACCAATCACAAACGTTCCATTACATGAAACGGTTGAATGTTTATGTAATTTTGGCTGATTTGTAATATTTTTTTACCCGTCCCTGTCGACTACCTTAAAGAGTTGATTCTTACGTGTACTGAAAACATTCGTTTTGAGTTCGATGGATGCACTTATAAGCAAGTTGGTGGTGTGGCAATGGGCAGCTGGTTGGGCCCAGCATAGGCTGATATTTTTCTTGGGATGGTCGAAGATGGACTACCGGATGAGTCTCCACTGCCCCGATCGTTCTTTCTCGGAAAATTCTGCATCTCATCTACCAGTTCACCTGCAGTTACAATGACTCATATATTGGCAGAACGGACCGAAACTTACGACAAAGGAAGGCGGAGCACATCCCCAAGTGGCTAGTGCAAACAACGATTCAACGCGGGTCAGTATGCCAACACTTGAACAGAAATCCAGCGTCTTTGTTCGCGAAACACGTAATCGCAACAGGTCATGTGGTTCACCCCGTCACTTCGTTCATGGTCCCATTGCTCAACCGCACCCTAGTTGGCGTTCTCCGAGGCACTGTTGATCAAGCGTCACGCACCGGCCCTTTGTTGGTAAACGATGTTGACGCAATCAATTTGGTTACCGTGACAGTGGACCCCGATTGCTCCCATGTGATGTTCGTTCATTTTATTGTTCTGCCGCTAAGCCATTAACCTATATAATTGAATTTTTTATGTAATCGACTGATGAGAATAAACGAAATGGCTGCATTTCGCAATATGTCTTCTTGCCGTCTTAATCATCAGGAGACCTAGCACTATCATTGTTAGAACGTTCTGTCGTGCAAAATTACTTGTCTGTTCCAACTATATTCTAGATTTGTTTTCACCGTTAATGGCTGAATTTGTCATTTCCGCGGCTTCTGTTGTTGTATACTCATTTACTTGTTCCTTTAGTACTATTTACGTGGGCCGGACACCTAGGTGTTTATCTGAACGTAGCTTCGAGCATCATCTAGCCTGGACCAAAAGCGGAGTAACCAAGACTATTACCAACACATTTGTTGCACACTTCATTGACACACATAATACTGTCAACCAGGACTCCTTTTTTTGTCCGATTAACCGACTCAATGCCGGTCGCTCAAAATCAGTCAGATGCTGAATTTTGGCTAAAGTTGAGGCGATTGGAATTCAGCTAAAAAATCCACCCTTGTGTGCACAAATGCGTTTTGTTTCGACGTCGAAGTTGCCATGGCCAACCACCCACACGACGACCGATCAAAGTGCCATGGTTTCAGTTGTCTCACACTTGTGAACTAATCGTAGCAAAATGTCGTGTCCGTGCATGCCCATGACGTATCCGACCTCACTTGAACTTGCTACTTGCTTTCGTTCGTTTCGACCCTACAATTCTGTTTCATGTAAATGCCGTGTAATTAGCCTGATGATAAATAACCGAAAACGAGATTGCTTGCTATACTATTGTTTTCTGTTGACTATCCTGGAAATGTTAAACCAACATTGTTTCAATTCTCATGCCGAATGGGTGCACATGGAAGCCTCTGCTATTCCCCCCCCCTATCCAGCGTGTTAACAGTAATAATGGCACCTACTTCTTGTTCACTCGGATGGGCCTAACTACGGGTCTCGATAAATATTATATTGTGGTACTGCATAGATACGCTTGTAGCGGCGGTCATATTAGACCGTCTGCTCATTCAATCGCTCCCAATGACCTCATAAACACGCTTAAATACAAGTACGTAGACGGCAGGGAATGCAGTTAATGATTAACTGATAGACAGTCACAAATACATAAAACAGACACACGATCGAATTAGCTAACTATTGGCATGTTTTACATGTGTAGCTATTTGATCAAACATTTGCCGAGATAAACTTTGACCATAGAAACCGTAACCTCGAAGTTTAAAACAACTTATTTTGATACAGATGAGGCAGTGACCTCTTAGACAATATATTCGCCACCACCATGGGCACTACAGCAAAAGCCATTGTGGTTTAATTGCTTAATTATCAACTGGGTACTGTTCAACACTAGTCGAACTAGATAAGAACTTGTCTCCTAATGCAGTGAAAGGAAGTCGTGGGGGAACTGACAAACTCCAGCTATTCACAAGTTCAGTGATCTCAAGGTTGTGGTCCAGTGTGAGTGATATCAGAGGTAGAATATTGTTCTCATCTCATATTCCCATCTCACGCTTACGAGTTATCATAAACAATTGATCATTCAGGCATGTAGTTGTGAGAGGGAAAATGTTAGACCATATTTGATTTATTTGGTGCAGAAAAGAGAGCTGTGGGAAACACTGCATTCTCTCAGGCTACTCTGTTACGTTGTTGTTCTGAAGACTATTTGACAAATCGTATGTACACTAAGTAGGCATCGAATAACGCAAATGTATAGACAGGACATCGCACTCACAGTTTCACCTGACTCTAGGAAAGCATGAGGTTTTTAAACATTTGTGTGGCTGCTTCGTCAACGAGTCAAAATATACTGGATTCCATTGGAGTTCCTTTCAGATACTCGTAAATATACCCATTTCGCATCTTAAGCAGGTAGATATATACAGTTCCATAATTGATAAATGGATTGAGAATAACACAACGTTATGAGCAAGTTGTATTACAACTTGCTCATAACGTTGTGTTATTCTCAATCCATTTATCAATAACATGTTAAACACGACGCCCAAGCTGTTTGACTTCATTCGTACAAAATTTGGTGCGGATATCTTACAACAGTTCCATAATGTTGCAGGTACTGTCCGATTTCGGCTGTCCACTTGTTCAGAATTTTCCCAGTAGTCATTGTAGTGTTTCACTGGCCAACGTGAAGTTAGTCAATATGAAAAGAGTTGTAGCATCAGATGAAATCACGGATTCCTCTTCTTGTAATTTGATGCTTATCAGTTTCTACAGGAACATCGGGCATTGTTTACGGATTGTAACAATCCGTCGATGAAGTATCGTAGGCTTTTCCGTGGGTCTTTAGTCGAATCGTATGGTGACATTCTGAGTGAGGATACTGTTGGTTATTTATCCCTAGTATGGGTAGTTGAGAAATGTTTGTATAGTGTACAAGCATCTTCCAACGATCGTGTTCGCTTATCTCACGTGTAGCATCCAGCCTTTAACGTGTTATTGATTTTGTTCACCAGTTTTGTAATGACAGCAGCATTCTTCAGAAGGTAGTTAATTGTGTCGTTGAGCAATTGCTATGCTCTCCAGATGTAATCAGCTTTGTCCATAACAACTGCTATCCACCTCGTGTCAGCTGGCAAAATAACTACGTTCTCTGTTTTGTTTAGTCTGTGCAGTGCTCCTTCGGCTTTGATAATGGTATCTAGGTGTTCATTGCACATCACTTCTGAGAAGACGGCTTGTCAAATTCGTCGTTATATTTTCTCTGATGATTCGTTATAATTCACTGTGTATTACAGGTTGGCCAAATATTCTTTGTCTGTTGCATCTTTCTTGTTGCACCTGAGTTCGTTAACAGGGATACCTAGTCCTTTTTGGACAATATTCGGCTTGACAAGTTCTTGTTCAAAGCGTTGCTGTTAAGGTCTGCATTCTTTACCAGTCCTAATAGATTTCCTTTCAGTGCAGTTTCCTTTTAATGGTTGTTGATCTTTCGATTGATCGGTGCAATTAGCTACTAAGAATAATATTCATTATTCAGCTGTTTAAAGTTATCTCTTTTAGCTATGATAATATTTTGTATTCGTGCAAACGAGTGCAGGCGTCGGTGATTAAAGTACATAACGTACATTCCTCTTTCTGTCTGGTTAGCGTACAGTCCTGAGAGTGATTGACTGGTAGTCTGTAGATAATGCTGAATAGCAGAACCTTTTGACACCGGCACCCATGGAGAACGAATAATTATTCCCGCCTGGAAGCTCCTACGCATGTAAAGTTATTCCAGCGGCGATCGGTTTTGCGTGTTGTGTGTCCGTGTAGGTTTGTGATTGTTAGAAACAGTAATGGATTTGGTGGCTTGGATTAGTGGACTGAATGATCATTTGTTCGTTGGGTTTGGCATTTAGGTTGCAAAGGTTTCATCAGCAGACGAGATAGAAAAAATGAGTACATATATAATGTCTGAACTGAAAGCTGTCTTCGTTATAGACTGAATAGTAGGAGGCGCGGTGAGCTTGATGTGACACACAGTACATACGGTTGATATTCCAATTTCATGGTATAAACTAATTAAACACGGTTTTCGTTTTGAATTTAAATTAAAGAACGCATTGCACTTGTGTAAATGTTCCTGATCGTGAAATATGTGACATAGGATATGGCTGTCTCTAAGTGTTGTCAGAAAATTACATCGGTCCAAAAAGAGAAACAATAGAGACCCACTTGACATTTTGAGGACTTTGTAATTTGTTACCGTATATATGACATCCACAAACTGTGTTTTGTGCTCACTTTGTACACTGTTGAAAATAGCGTTAATCAGCAGAATAGTTTGCTGAATGATGCAGTTTGTGGACATCAACTAACGCGATAGTTTCTCGACTGTAGTAGAAATGTAATCAGGTGAAATTTGCAATCTGAAAGTCGGTGTTTACCAGCCTGTTTCCTAAAAATAAGTAAATCCATTCACCGTACAAAGTTAAACTGTTTGGGAGCACTAAAAATAACGTTCAACTAAATATGTGAACTCTATTCATCACGAAACATTCTAATCCAGCATTCTGATAATCACATTAGGTATCTTACTTTAGATCGTAAACCACATCCCCTTGTCCCATTCTTCTATTTTTCAGAAGGGATGATCGATATAACCGCACATGGCAGTGGAACACTACATCGAACTTGGTTCTCCTAATTGCTTTGACAGAGTTGTCTTAAAAATGTTAATTTGTTGCACACAACCACTGAAAGATTGTCAAACTAAACCGTGAAAATGCAGATTTTCAAAACGGAATTGTATGGAGATAATCCGATGGAAGACAAGAAATGACCGAAGCGAAACTTCTACAATCAACTTAGGTTGTTATGTTGTCTTTGTTGTCATGGTTGTTTAACGCCATGAGGTTATACAGACTTCAAATTTAGTGAGAAGCGTACAACCTTGAACACTCATCCGGTTCCAAATTTGACCTACAGCACAAAAAATAAACTTAGCTTGATCTCAGTTCCATATGACCAATTGGAGTGCACGCAGCCTGTTCGCCTAATATGACTAGGAGATAAACTGATCGAATTAAAAAGAAGGGTTATGTAGGTAAACATCTGAAGGATTTCCAAAAGCGTCCAGAGACTGGAAGTGGTATCAAACATCATTCGAGAAGATCAAGTATTATCGCTTTGGAAAGAGTGGGGAGGTTAACAGTTTCATTACGGACTATAAAGTAAGAAACATTAGGGCTAAACTTCACTGTACCATAGAGTACTTTCAGGTTTATTCAACAAGCGAACCCCATGTTTCTACAAGGAGTGCGTCGTGGACGTTAAACGAACTAACGCAGCTAATGCATATGAAAATAAAATCAAGAAATTTGATAATTGAGTGACAATTGCAGTCTCGCTGATTATGGGCTAAATATCATGTCCGTTGAGCGCATACTCCTCACTGTTAACTTCAATGGAGAGAAGAAACTACAGTGGATCGGTCGGGTTTATGTAGATAGTTCCAGAATGTCATAAGGGTAGATAAAGTTGGCTATAATGGAGGCACTGATAACGGGGGTTTATTGATCATATGGGGGATAATTTAATAGTGTAGAATAAGTAAACTGAACACATTAGAATGTATTCCGGTAGGTAATTTGTATACGAAGACCCCTGACCCTCCTCTCTTTGTGTAGTGACCTAATTCTCAAGTTCTGTGTCACAGGGCGTGACTACTTGCTCCATGAAACATCATTTCGTGGCTGCTGGTCTACAGTCCCGGTTTTTGTAAGGTTAAAACCTGTGAGGCTAGATATCTCACAAGGGTACGAAGTTGTCTTATCGATCGCAAAACCCAAATAATGTCTGTATCTTTTGGGTTACCAGTACGCAAGCCCAGTAGTATTACTAGTAAACAACCCATTCCATACTTAAGTGTTCACTTCATCTGAGAAAAAATGGCTGTTCAGCATTTGATTAGGTGAACCCCAGGTTTTGTCCTGACATATGTTGTAGCCGTCAAAAAACCATGGCCCCCGATTTTCATGTTTGAAGTTTTAGCTCAGTTTGAAGCCCTGGGTGATGCGGGAAATCTGACAGACGTGTTTGTTGTTGTACAGCAATTTACGAAGGTTCTAGTGGAAAGAAGCGTTGATATATTTGTAATGGTTGAACATGTGGTCTTTGTTCTATTTTGTTCCCAATTAACCGCAAATTTCTGTGCACAGGAGACATCACATTTTGTTTCACCGGCAAAGTTTTAGACAAATCAATAGGTTATTAGTAGATAAACCATTGGGCTTGCTTTTCTGATTATTTAACCTTTAGCTGGCTCAAGCCAAACTAGTGGTTTGAGTCATTTCCTTTAGTCAACCCCCGGAATAGTTTGGTTTGGCTTTTTGATGTCACTTCAACAGCACTGGGTTTGCTAAGCAGCCTGCTAATTAGTCTGTCATTTAGTAGTGTGAATTAAACTGTAGAAACACATGAAGGTGCGGCAACAACAAAGGCTGTTTTTGCCTGTGAACGATTTAACTAGTCTGGGTGCTTATAGGGATATTTGACTGAGCATTCCTCGCTTAGGGACGTTCCCCTTGGTTGCCGAGTGGCTACGATTCAGTAGCCCCTGGACGTGGCTCGTCGGTTATTTTAATTGCCAATCATTATCCAACGGACAAACTTGCCTGGGCTCTGCTTCTCAGCTGCCACGCGCAAGCTGCACGTATTGACAGCACTCCCGTTTATTCAACTGTTGCCACAATTTGGCTGACAAAGACAGCTGCTTTTGTTGCGGAAGTATTTCGACATGCGTGTGTTAATGTCTCTCGGTGCACTCAGCTTTGTGGTTGGAGAAAATGGTAATGTGTATCGTTATGACATCCAAATCCAGTGAATAGACAGTGACAGTCGAAATCGCTGAAAATGGAAACCACAATCTAAAAGTCAATAAACGTGGGTTGACCGAGTTTGCCGTACGCTATAATCGACCCGAATGGTCTAATTTACCTAAGGAGGTCTTGTAGTGATTGAACTGGTCAATCCAAATCGTTTTCGGACCAGTAGACAGTATTTTGGTTGCAATCAAACTGTTCCATAAGGTTGTATACTCAACGCAACACTGCAACGGTGATAAAAGTTGAGACCCCATATGCATCGAATTTGTCAGTTTTAAAACCTTTTACAGATAAAAGAATACCATAACAAATATCAAGTCAAATGTCAACAACCGGCACTACTGAAACAAGTCTGTTACATTAATTTTACGCAGAAATTAACTGAACGTTTGTTATTTATAATCTACAACAGAAAGTTTTGAGTCCGCACGGTCGGTAACAAGAACGACAGCGTTGGTTTGCTATGTTCATTTAGGATGTGTCAATAATCATTCAGTTCATTCTAAATATCTTACAACAATAAGGTTGTCAATTTTAAAGCTTGCTTTATGTGGAAATAAACAAATCGACGAGGGACATTATGTGATTAACTGCTGGAAAACCGTTGTTCACAAATTATAATTCCTTTATGTTTATCGGAAAAGTAGCGATCGAGGCAGAGAACAACATAGACTGTGTTAAGAAATTGATGTATAATGGATTGTTTGTTATTACTATACAGTTGACATTAATGAGCACGTTTTGTGTTAGTTGAGAAGACTCATACAGGAGCTTGTTAACAAGCGTACTACGGTATTTTATAACCACTATGACCAACTGGTGAAGTAGAATTAAATCCTTCTGAAGTGCATGAGATGCTTGGTGGAGATAAACTATAGAGTAGTCACCTGGTGAACTGTGGTTAGTATAACCGGAGACAGTAAACCCAATGTGGCACTGTAATACAGTTCGCTGTCGTGTGATTGACGCCATTTGAGTTTTCGATTGTGTAAATTGTGTGCATGACTTACTGGGCATCTGGCTCATGCTTGTCCGTTTTTTCATCATTCCAGATTCCCGTTTGGCCCTCGTCCTTCAGGGAAACGCTGTTCCTCAATCTCTTCACTCTGTTGCACGTTACAAAACCAAAAGACGGATTATGAATAGGTTTATATGATGCAGAGGATTTTTTAATAATGAACGCGATGGACGAGAAAGATGGACGTCGAATTTTGAATATGACACTAATAACGCAATGTGATCAGAAAAAATCAACTTAACGTACGGCGCCTGAGTAATACCACTTGTAATCATTACTACGGAGACATTCAGCAACCTCCAGCAAACCTTATCAGGATATGAGAATATATTCTGGTAAATTCAACCCCCCCACAGTATAAGAAGATTTATTCTCTGATACGTAGAAAATATGCTGATTACAGTCAAAACAACACAGAGCTTATCGGTGGGTTCTAGTACCAATTGCAACCAAGACTTGACTAGCATAATGCCGTCCTGTTTGTAGAGGTTGTGAGGTCAGTGGCACTGTGATCAGTATGGCTGTCTCAATAAACTTTGACCGGAGTTGTCACCCAAGCTGCAACAGACACGACTGAACGCATGCGGGAGCACCATCCAGCATCGTTAGCTAGAGGATCAATGAAGACTTGATCATCGGCGATCGCTGCACACTTGGTCGAATCGAACCATGTGATCAACCCGGCCGAATCATTCAAACCGATCTATCG
>LUCH01000208.1:140484-162799 GCA_013368495.1 Paragonimus heterotremus | reverse complement strand
TGAAAACGAGCTTGTTTGCTACGCGTTTCTTCACAGACACGACTGTTTGGCATACATGCCGACGGAATGTTCATCCAAGCGCCTGTCAAGTGTGAATAACTCTGCATTGTTTATCTGTTAGTCTGTTCGCTAGTCAAAGTGCTAGGTCTTCAGTTAGCTGCTTCTCAGTTCAAACACTTCATAGAACCAATCTCCAGCTTACTGTTTGTACTGTCGCCGTAATCAACATAAAACTGTCAGACTGACTTTTGTGGTTATTTTTCCTAGCTTTGAAACTTTATTTTTGCGTAGTTATTGTGAAACAGGCTAAGAAACAGGAAATTAATAGTTGGAATGGGTCATATCACATGACTAACTGATGAGGATTCTCGTGAACTGGCATTTTCGAAGCATTAAATCTGAGTCTGAAATGACTCATTTCCCTTGTTCATTATTGTTGGCAACTTCGTTCTGTTTGTACACTTCATTAATCAGCCCTTCAACGCGCCTTTCAAACAAATACGTTTGCATTGCTGATAAGTAGTTTCAAACAGTTGTTAATTTTTGAGAGACCCAATTGCGCAAAACCCGGAATTCGGTTGGATCCAGACCAAAGACAAAAAGAATATGTATAGATGCAGTGAGCGCTCTAAAAGGTGAGCTGCATAGCGATACCGGAAGCTCAGAAATTTCATATTTGTTATCATCTGCTCCTCCATCGGTATTACACGGAATCCATCAAATAATCCAGTAGGTTGACTGGCCAGACAGGATTTATCAATCAGTCCACTTGGGAATCCAACATCCATTATTTGGAGAGTTCCGCACGACTATCGGTTAAGTAGGTAACAGGTCCACAAGTGATATTTATGCGATCTCGGTGTCGCTTCATAGCTCAACCTGTAAAGCTTTTGGTGAGTTTAGTCATATCGTCTTTGTCGTTGGTTGGAATACAGCCGGAGTCCGTACATTTCGCAATACGGTCTCTTCTAAATATTTGTATTTCGTGGGAAAATACTCAACTTGGTTCACTAAAATAACACGAGGCATAAATTTTGTTTCTGGAGGCACGTTTTACACTAATGACACAACACATAGGAGTTGTACGATTCACAGAAAATTTAAGTGAAATAATATGCCATTGTTACAGAGGAAATCGCTATACGGTCTTTACTAGCACATTAACCACTTTCATAAAGATTGTCCATTGACCCTTCTGTCGTCAGATAACTTTAGATTTTTCGCATGACTTCAAATTTTTAATTCACCAAATAGCTAACGTTTGTTGTATGACAGGCAGTTCCAGCAGGAAATTCCACCAAGTCGAATGACAATGATGTATGTGTTTGCACGTCTGACGTGCAAATGAGTGTACACGTTTGTGGTTTGATTTTTGACATGACCTATACAGGAGTTTGCGGAATAAATGAATTCTCAGGCCAAGCGTTTTTTACGATTACAAAACGTTAATATATGTGATGAGTCCGAAACGATTATAGCGGAAAACTGGGGACGGCAGAATATTTGCTATCTTCTCATATAATCTGGTTGTAAGTGTTTCTTCATTATACTGATTACACTCGGATAATTGTCAAGAATTAAAACTTGCGAGAAAACTGCACGTTTCCTCAATGTTACAAAACTATCTCATTGGATCACACCGCGGTGTACACAGCATTGCATGTTACCACCGTGAAACATCATTACACTCACTTTTGTTCATATTGAGTTGAAGTACAAATGAACACGACAAACTCTAAGGATGCTTTCAACTCCTAAACATTAACACATGAAACGAATAGGCCAGACTCAAACAACAGTCAGCACGCAGAAGGTATGTCCAACAACTGCAGGTACGTGTTGTGCAGGGACAGATTTTTTGTTTACTAAATGAGTTATCCAATAGTGGAACAGAAGAAACCAAGATTTCTGTTAAAAGTATCCAGTAAACTAAGTGAGGTCTAAATGTGTTGTTACCTAGAACACAATATAGCGAACCCAGAACGGTCCGAGTTCAGGCGTCAAAAGAAGACGAATCTACACATTGTGGGCTTCCGGTTGTGTTAAGTTAGTGGTCGGATTCATTATAAACTAATTAGTTTCAATGGATATTTCATGCGTAGGGTCGTATTTTGAATGCACATGGAAAACTGTCTACCCGGTCTGCTTTAAATTCCTATTGGTTTCGAAGATTTACCCGAGAACTGGTTGATAGGAACTGAGCACTACGCCACCTCTTGATTGCATCTATCAGATTCGGATACATTTCCGGATCTGGTCCCTCAGAATAGCATGAGATGTTCACGAGTCTTAACCAGCTACTAGTGTCAAATACCCTAAACAACCCGACAAAAATCACGTTCCCAGTATTGTTGGTAGGGTAACCACGTTGAGGTGTGATTAACACTTCCTTCCCAAGTAAGTGCGGTGGCTGTGAAAACTGGACATGATCAAACGTTTCCATTAATCTGACTGGTAATTTGCAGAAACAAAACAGATTTAAATATCTACTTGTTGAGGTTGTGCTTTACACAAGTTACCTGTTTACCGGGACAAACATGAAGGCAAAACTCGTATAAAAGCTAGCAATATACCATAAATAACAACTCCAAAATCATATGAAAATAAATGTTGAAGCCGCATCCTGCCATTTTTAGAAAGCTGTTCAAAAATTGTTTTTGTATCTGTTTTTACACATAAGGTGGTCATAATGTTTATTTTAAGTTATTCGGTGATTGTCACGCGCTTCAAGATGGATGCATGCGCCGTTCAATTTGGAAACCAAACTACTTTTGCTTTAAATCGAAACACATGACACGTTTTCCATAGTGTTAATTCACCTTAGCCATACCACTGTTTACCGGTCAGCAACAACGAATAGAATATCGCTTTCTGTAGGACAGGTTGGCTAGTGATCAAATTTCTGATCTCTGGAAATAAGCAAATGACCGCTATAGACAAAACATCTGCCAAGTATTGAAACACATTCGCTGGACCAATCAGTCATCTGCTTCTCAATCTATCTGTTGTTTTGCTCCTTTAAACTCTGTGGCTCAAAAGTTATTCGTGGTTGTCATTTGTCAGACCGCTTGCTTTGAATTCATTCAATAGGTCCACGAATAAAGTTGACCAGTCATGAAATTTCCTGACTGCTCTTCGGCGCTTTAGTTTTTCTTTAGTTATTCTGTCCTGGTTACTTACTTTAGTGACTTCAGAGGCAACATGAGTGGAGCTCCAGTGGTGTTAATTCAAGTAAACTTGGTGGGTACTTATTTTTTGTTCTACGGCGAATGCACTATTCAAAGAATGTGACATACGAGTAAAGTCAAACAATTCTAAATTACCGTAGTGGATGTGTCACCTTGTTAAAATCATGAAGGTAATTTTTACTGGATGCTACTTTACGCACAGTGGAAAGGAAGTATCATTTAGACATTCTGCAGTATGATATGCTTCCGAAAATTACTGTACTTATTTAACTTTAGAATTATTTTGAGGCAAAAACGTGCGATGATAAATTTAAACCAAAAAGACTGGCACACCAACTAAGAAACTCAGTAGTCGAAAACCTAATGTTCGGAAAATATGTGGGGCAATTCCTCTTCATCTCCTGGATCCTAGATTTGACACTGGAGGGTGGTTTTATAACATTCCGAAAACTTTACAGAAAAATACCGATCTTGGTCGTTTCCGATCCATGTTACTTGGTGATTCCGAGCAATCAAAGCCATCTGGATTAAGCTGAATTCGAAGCAAGGCCTCAGTCTTTATGCCTTTCTAGTGATCATCTTGACGACCTCTATCGTGGTCCAGACACTTGAAAAATATCGTTTGACTAATATTGTTTCTGTAGAAACAGTCTTATGTTACGACGCTTAAATCACTTGGTGCCAATGAAACTCATTGAAATGGCTTACGCCATCTGGTCACTAATCAGTTAGGAATGTCTAGTTAAACAATCTGGACGAGCATGCCTTTATAGTTGGGTGATCTATTGTTGGTGGGACAATACAGTTCATGCTCCACAAGCCAATTGGATCAGCCAGGACAAACCCAACTCCACCTGATCATATCACAACCACGAGCAGTTTGGACAGGTCCAAACCCCAATGACATCAGCTCACTATTTGTTACCATTTTATGTACTGCATCTTCATTGCCTAGAAAACTTGGACGTATATCCGTATCTTATACAACTGCACCTGTAGTCGCGTTCTTGCAATTTCAACTTGAGAGTCTGACGAGTTCAAACTTCACCTTACCCATACTGCTTGTCATCCGGTTAGTTAGCTAATAAATATCTCAACACATCTAGGTGGAGAGTCACGATCAGCCCGCTTACCCGATCGCCTCAATGACCAGTCTAGGTAACTGAGTAGACAGAAGAGATTTTGACTACAACTAGGGTGCAATCATTAGTTGATTTGGTGTATTGTTTGCACCCGACAATAAAGAGAAATCAAATACATCAGACAGTATGTGTTGGTGGACCTATCGTTTAAGTCATATTGAGATGAGTGATTGCTTAAAACTAGACTAGACGGTCCACAGATTTAGTTCTTATGTAGCAGTTACGGATTACCTAAAAGTGAACGGTTTGGTTTCCCAGTTTGTTGGACTGTATGCTAGCTAACTCTCTAATTTACGGCAGACGAAACGCGGTTCGATAAAGATTCTGATTCAACCCCAGCGCAGATGGTATTGGCATCTTTTGCTGTGATCTTAAGGTTTGTCGCGTTGTCTGTCATGGTGTATAGGTGACGGTTTTACATTTCTCTACCCGAAACGCTATCTTGCCTCTTCAGTTTGGCTCTAACGAGACCGAATAATTTTGCATTTTCTTGCATTATGATTTTCTAAACTTCCACTAATTTTCATACGTTTGTCTGGAGAAAACGGGTGTGTGATTCCTATCACAGGAAAACACTATTAGCGAGCTTCATAAAAATACGATGATTTGTCGTCTGACCTTTCTTAAACGTGTGCATGTTCAATGTTGGAAGTATCCCACGAAAGAACTATTCTGTCTACGACGACGAATGAAAATTGAAAATTGGGCACAGAAAACAACCTTTTGCTATTTTCGTTTACAGACGTGTGATAGGCATTAGTAAAGTTTGCAAACTACAAACTAAAATGTACAAATCATTCACGTTATTTGAATGTCACGAATTAGATAACTATTCATAAATAGGCAGTAAAATATATTGATAAATTGATAAGACACAATTTTGAATGAAGGAAAACATAATCTGTCATGACAGTTTTGGATTCTATTTTTCATTCTTTCCATATGTTTCACGTGTCAAAGTAATCTTTTGGAACACTCTGTATATTATCCAGTGGATTTGATAATCAGTACTACACAGTTTATATCCATCAACTTATTATGTTCAACTCTTTCATATTGTCCTCAAAGTTTTGTGATGAATGCATATGGTTAAAAACTGGGATAATCCTCTGTACTCAACAGTTCCATTTGTATTTAACGCTCATATGGTTGTAGCAGTACATGACGTAATTACAAAGAAGAAACTCCTTCAGTTGATAATAAATATATCCGCATTACATATACCGCTAAAGAAACTAACCCTACAATACCTCAACCGAAGCACTTTCTACAAATTGAGTCCAATTGGCATATGGAAGCTAGAATTAACTCCGACTACATTGTACACAGTACATAGTACACAAAATAATTGGCAAACAGTCAATTCACATCTGCCTGACAAACGTAAGTCAAACAGCATATCCCAGACGAAAACTTTATCCAAAGCTGCTTTTGCTAAGTTTAAATAAGACAATAAAGCTCGTTGGACCTACTGAAGAAATTTTATGACGGCACATAGTTTTGCCAAGAGTAAAAGGAGACATGAGTCCGTAGTTTTCGTTTTGCCTTAAATTCTCTCTGCATGTTTAAAGCTTCAATCTAGCTTTACCGCAGCAGATTAAGTGTTCTCCGTTTTTTCGATTAGATGCAAAGATAGGACTTATCTGGAATATCTTCGGTCCTGTTGAATTTTCACTGAAAACAAACAACAGCTGAAATATCCTATCAGTTAAAGAATGTTGGATTTGATGGTACACAAAAAAATATTCACACATTTAACGTCACACATAAGACCTCCGCTGGAACTGCAGAACGCAAATCTCATATCCCAACTTAACTGTACATTCCTCCTGATAAATTTAGTGTACTGGATACAGAACAGGTAGCACTCTGGTATCTATACGGAATTCTATGCAGAAAATACCAGTTCACCTCTAAGACATCCTAGGCTAGGGTGACGAGTAGACCCGACGTATATCATGTATACTGCAAAGCGGTTTTGCATCCTTTAGTTCTGTCCGAAGACGTGTGTCAGAGAACTCAATCGTTTAAGAACATTTCGCCTTCAGTTAATTCAGCAAATGGATTTTTAAATAATGGTGAGATACTGCTTTGGCTGCAAGTTAAGGTGTAGCTGAGTAGTAGAATCAACAATAAGACGATTCATACAGTTGGCGTTCTTTGTCCGCAAATTTGAAGGTGCTCCATTCTAGCTCATAGTCCGGTTAGATAGTCACACAAACAACGTCACAGAATGAGCTGCGCGAATGTGTTGGAAGCATAGGTATGTCTTAGTCTCAGTTTTATGGAAAATCTCATATGCGACATTTCTTTGTGAATCTATTTTCCGTAAAGTTGAGCTGGGTCTCGTAATAATTTCCGTTAGCATGTTGACTTTTAAAGGAAAATTTCTAACATAAACCACTAGGAAATTGGATTAGCCGCCGGATTATACTTCTTCTTGCAAGATTTACTTGAGCACAATTCTAGAAAAATCTTATGCTTAAGATGACTTGTAGTGTTAAGTCGGCAGTGAGTAGACAGGCGCGTTTGCTTTAAACCGCACTGTCACAACCGTATTCGGTGTTTTTATAGTGCACTAGCTTAGTAATTATTCGCTGAGGGTGGGCAAGACAATTTTGTGTTTCTATGGTCATCTCGGCAAATACGGTTCACATGGCCCACTAATGTATAGTCGTCGGTCATCTGAACAATATTTTTCACCGGCCTCCAAATGTGACCTTCATCCTTTCACTTAACTGAACAAAATTACACTGAACTCGTTAAGGTGACCGACGAATAGTAAGATAGTAGTCGGACAGTTGGAATCCTGAAGGCGGACTGATGAATCGAAATTTTACCTCACGGTGTTGACTGGTTGAAGTGTGCATTCCCACAATACATGGTCAATGGGAATCAGTCCATGCAACACAAGCTACATTCTAGCAAATTGGCCTTCCGCGATTCGATTACTACTATTCAGAGCTGAAGACATTTGAACCAAAGAAGGAACAGCTGAAGCACTCGAATTCTGACGAACACATAGAGGTGACGTCTACAGATGACTGATAACTGATGACTGAATGGAGAGCCGATATTTTTCAAACATTACGTGAAGTCCATTTGCACGGACGTCCATAGCAGCAATAAAATGGTGGATTTATTCTGAACAAATGGTCATTCAGATAATACACGTCTGCATGTGTGCAGAGGGTCTGGGCATGAGTGGTAAAGTTCATATAAAACGTGCTCGTGAAATGTGTACGGTCTAGGAGCACGAGTTTCCCCAATCGGCTTCATTTTGTAAATTAGTTGTAATTGAGCAGGATATGATGGTTATATAGTAAGTAGTATAACAGTTGAGTGTGAGAGAATAGCCGTTTGCTAGAAGAAGGCTACATTATCATAACAGTTAGAGTTAACCCGGGCGCCGGCAAAATACAAAATGTTCGTTTTCACAATTGAACATATTCTTTTTTTGTGTCATTGTTTATGATCTTGGGGAGATTCGTCCTAAACCAATTTGCTACTTTGGGGTGGAGGTTAAAACTGCGTGCTTCGCTGATTCGGAAGACTATTCTGACTGAAACCGCAAATCTACCACATTAGACAAGCCGAGAGAAACAGCCAGGCAAAAGATACTTACCGTTTAAGGTACATGCCACACTGCTGATTATACAGTAGTGTTTTAGTAGTGAACTACGGTTCAGTGGGCACAAAAGAGTAGTGTTTTGTAATTGCAATACCGTTGTGATTCAAAAAGAGAAGAGGTTTGCAAAAGATACCTTCAAAAAAGAGCCATCCCATCGTAAAGCATTGTTTTATCTCTGACATGCTTTTCTACAACTTTGAAACATCAATGTTACTATTCAGAAACCTGATATGGTTTTGAATGGGCTTATTGCCTGACACAATATGAATGACCATATATCAATAAATTGATCTCTGTTTTATCGAGTTAGGCATATGCCTGATCACTTTGTGAATCAGCTTTCGTATCATTGAGAGACTGTGTGGGTCAATAATACCCTATCGCTGTTGCCTAGTTGGCGAAATTGTTACGTTTTCCTCAGGCAGTGTTCTTCAGCTCAACCTTTCCTTTTTGCACAAACGACAAGAGCTACTTGGGGGACTGTTTAGTCAATATATAATTTTCTTCATCTCTTTCCATGTCGTATTTTGTGTTTTCACTCAACATATGGCTGCTTTTTAGCTTAATGATAACTAATGTTTCCTAAAATTAGAAAGACTGATATATACGTTCTACACTCTTGTGTAATTAGGTCAGTAAGTTTCTCCCGCATGGTCCGTAGAAAATGCTCAAAATCTGATGTGTGTTACTGCTCTGAGAAGCAAAACTTTCAATCTAGCAGTCAACCTCGTGTGAGCTTGTATAATTTACTGCCTGTTGTTATATTTCTCTGTCAAATTGTGGGAAGGGGCGTCGAATCCGTACACTATGATCAAGCCAGAGTTGCGAACACACAGCGTTCCAGAGTTGAAGAATTACTAGATCGCGGTGAACAATCATTCGTACACTGTGATTTAGTAAATCACTGACGATACGTTGTCGCAAATCAGATGAGTAGTTTGTTCATTATATCAACATAAGTTGTTAGGGACAGTTATCCAGATGCTATTAACAGTGCGTTTTCTGTTGTACTCTTCAGTCGTTGGTAAAAGATCAAACACTCAGATACAGCCATACTAACAAACGAGTTGCATGCTCAGCTTGCTAATTTTGTTCTGACAGATGAACATCTGCTTGATACTTTTAGTGTCCAAGGAACATTCAAAAAGGTGTTGAAACTGAGGTGAAACTATGCGTACTTCACCGTTTTACGTGTGAGTTACCAAACTCTAACACAAGAGGAAGTATGTAGACAGCACTGTTCAGCTCAGCAAAGAACAGAAATCGATCCTGTGGAAGTTACTTGCGGGTATCAAAAATTTCGTCATATCTATGACGCATACTGACCTTGTTATCTTTAGCTTACATTTGCCAGAGGTCATATGTACACCCATGCAAGATAATTAACTATTGTGTGGCTGTAAGAGTGATTAGGAGCGGCTATCTGATGTCACTGATAGACAAATTACTATAGGCAGGTAAAGTGAAGGAACATAACTAACACAGGTGGGAACCAAAACCTTGGTGCAAAAATACTTCTCCCGGGATCGTACATTTAATGGAACGATGTATTTCAGTTATGCGGACAAACTCTATGGACAAAAGTTGTAATAATTTTGACTATTTACGGTAACACCGACGACCAGAAACCCCAGTGTAGCTGCCTGGAATCACCAGCAAAGCTCGACTGGATGGTTGGACATTATGGAACTTGCCTTCTTTGTCAAGAATACCATGCTGTCATACGCGCTAATTTGCGATTTTGTTGTACGCCAGGTTGGTGTCAGTGAGATCACACTTTAACCAAGTTCAATTGTCACCACCGAATCATACCGTATTGCGTGATGGGATGAATATTTCGAAGCTCAATTCAGTGAGTAGCCAACGGGACCCAGGTGGTCAGCAATTGTGTTCCAGACAATCTTAAGCCCAGTGCAGAAGTGGTCCTGCAGTTTCAGTATTTCATGCACATCTGTGCTCGAAGTTCAAACCTAGCTCTAGGTTACTTTACTGACGGTGGAGGGGGCTTTGTATAAAAATTGACAAGACGACTTTGTAAAATGAAGACAACTTGTGACTGTTGTTCATCCTTAGCTGCTACCGTATATATAAAGGTGTTTAAAATCTGTGAGATAACCACAAAGTCAACCTTTACTGTTGCGTGTGAGTTACCGGCTGAAACTTTGTCAACTCACTAAACCCACAAACACCAACGCTTGCAAAGATCGTACACGATTCGTGTTTGGTTGAAAGTACATTGATCACAGTTTTGTCTTGAGACCGACCTTACAACCTCGATATTTTCATAAGCACCTCCAGGTTGTGGAAGGAAACTATTTGATGAGTGCTGTCGATTCGGCTGAATGCAATATTCTCTGCCTGTGTATCCGTTGTTGGATACTTTTGTCAACCTGCTTAGCTCAGTGAATGCTCATATGTTCGGTAGATTGTGTGCTTATGGATAACTGCTTCGTTGGCTTTTCACCAAGAGTGCTCTTATCCTGAGTTGGATGGTCATGCAACACTATTTGAAATGATTAAGTTACGCGTTTTGTATGCCCGTTGTTTTAGTCGCATTGAGCATTAGTCGTCAAGGTCAGTGACAGTGGGGTTAACAGTCTGAGTCTCGCCCAGAGTACACAGTCACTAAACATTAGGTAAAGGGAACTCAGAAGCTGCTTCCTTTATGGTTCAGAACCTCGTGGTCATTTAAACAGCTATGTGGAGATGCTAACCGAGTTAGATTGGTCGATCATCATGCTCAACACAATAATCCTGATAATTTTGAGGGTTGTCAGCTTTAGTCATGACCCAAAGCTTGAAATCAACAACCACAGAGTTATCAAGGCTCTTGGTTTAGCAATCGTAAAAGAAATTTGTTTTCTGATTGTATGAAAATGTCTATCAGTACTCCTGAACCTGCTTAATCGGATTCGTATTTATCACCGTAAAAACAATAATACGTAAACAAATCAATCCCACCTAGACTATCTTATCAATCCGGAAAACATCAGAACAGCGGTCGAAGTAATTACACTTTATACGACAATTAAGAAAATGGAAAACGTTTTTTGTAAATCGAACAAAAGTCAACCGGATATTCAATAAGCAAGTAAAGAACAACGTGGATTACAGAGCTGTGCAGTGTCCTTATAAAATAGTCGACAGGGAATATGCATTATTCGACGTCAACTGACTGTAATCAGCAATTCCAACAACCCTCAAGAAGCTGGTTAATATAATTATGAGCAAGGATAAGTGTTAGCTAAACAGATAAATATTAGACACATATCAGATAAATGTTAAACACCTGTAAATGACATATCTTATACGGCTGTTATGATAAAAATACAAATCCTTCCAAATGAACAAAATGTAACTACTGAACACAACTTTAACCTACTTATGACACTCATCAACACAAAAAATATATGTGAAAAATGAAACAAACTGCTCAGGCATTGCTGTATCGAATTTCGAGGCTACAGTCGTGTGAAAATCCGACCCAACCCAATTTCCCAAAACGTTTATCCCTGTATATTCTACCGCCCCTGTTTCTGGCCCTTAATTGGCCATGACCTAGATGTTTTGTTTTATCGCGTCAATTGACCGTTGTGCGAATAGGCACTTGTCGCTTTTTTGTACTTTGCTTGAGTGGTGCGTGCATCACATTTTGGAGCTCGGCTCGTCCCTGTCGTTTTGAACCTGTTGACTGCTCGAAAGAACTCTGTTGGGTATGAATGTCATATTATGTGCTTATAGTTCATTTTTAGCCTATTTGGCATCAAATTGTAATTATCTCCTGGAAACGATCCGTCGATCGAAACTGTTGAGGTTGTCTATTTATTAACTTTGATCATTTGTTCAATAGTACCGTGGCTTTGTGAACCAATCTTGTTTTGACCATTTAGGATCGTTGGTTTATTGCTACGCGTTGCTCAACTTCTTCGTGGAAGATCGTACAATTGCAGCATCGGGACACGAAAATGATACGGACTTTCGTATTAGACGATCTTAGAAATCACTACAGATTAACCGGATTCATTCTTTTGCTGGTAGAAATCACAACGATCGGTTGCCAAAATTCATCTGGTTGTGTGATTTACAAATGGATATCTACTCCCTGAAACATGATTACCACTCTCTCTTGAACCAATCGAACCTAGGAACAGATCAATCACGCTTCAGCCAACCCCCAAAATTTTAGGTCACGTGAGACGGCGATCTGCCTGTGACAAGTTTCTGGTCCATGAAGGTATTTGTCACCACTGTTTACAGAAAGCACATGCATGATGGGCTTTTCACCGACTCTTTGTTTATCACACCAACCATGTTACCACATTATCCAAAATCTCAACTAGGTTAAATCACCACAAGCTCACTGTCTCATTACTCTTAGATTGTAAGGACCATCCAGGGTGAGTATTAGTGGATTGTTGTTGACAAATCGCTTAGCATGTACAACAAACATAGTGAGCGCCTCTTTATTGATAACCTGCTAGTGAGTCACAGTGGATCGTTCTATCCAACAATTCCTATATCTTTCCTCGATTGCCGGCTCCGGGAGGGCTCAAGCACCAGTCATTGCTGAGGCGTAGCAAACAATCGGCAGATTTCTTATGATCTAAGAGTTACAGCTTAAACTCTGAATTTGCTTTTATTAAATTGGGCTGTCGTCACAATATATAGCATCTGATGCACCTCGTCTTCTAGTTAACCTCATACGTGCAATCATGAAAGAGTAACTTGATATTGCGTAGGCAATCCGTAAGGGAACAACAGGAATCTAGAACTAGGTGAACACACAATCATCACGCACAGGTTTGTTTCTACCTATCTTTGAACCAAATGAATCCAAAAATTCCACTTCGGTGCGCCACAATGTATACCCATCAGCAGCCACTGTTAGATGGTAACGGATGCGGCAGTCGCTAATATGGCTTGGAAATCAGCAATGTGTACCCACAGCACTTGCCGGTAACGTGCTCCACAGTCATCATTCCATTTGATACCCAGTATAACTCTCAGACTGATGCATGTACATGAGTGACACTCATGTTACCTTCCATCTGGTGGCATCACTAAACTATAAGTTCTGTAACAATATCACGCGACGGTAAAATGACACTTTATATCGTCTGTGTCGACGCAGCCGCTTGGTCTTCCCATGAAATACGCTAGGACGTTAAGTAGTACTGGCGATACCCGAGAATGACTGCTTATACATCTTCTGACACCAAAGCTGACCTTCAGAGATACCAGACTGACTGAGAAACAGTTTCCGTGAACAGGTACTATCGATCGTTTTGCCTTCTGCAACTCGGACAAACATATTAGCCCTACCCTCAAAAGAGCTTTTTGTTTGACGGCCAGCAAAGCCAGTGAAGCATGACAGCCAAGCCATTTTCTTTATCAGCCTCAAGGAGGCGGAACAGTATGGTACTAGAAACTCCGGAATGGAATTCATTGCATACACAATCTTACCAGTCAAGCAGCATCTAACCTTGAAGCCCTCATTCATTGGTGTGGTAGGAACATGTGACGATAGCCAGTAGTTCACAAAAGGTTCTAGAACCTCAATACATGACAGTCGACTATTCATCTCATAGACGAATTAACGTGAGGCTCGTCTCTATGCGACAACGTCTAAATTCGGCTCAGAAGCAACTTGCTGCTGCTGTGATACAGTGGTGCACTCATGCGTTGTCATTGATTGATATGCAAAGAAGGTCGCAACCGCTACGGTGCATTAAAGTTATACAACATCGGTACCGCTTGTACGCCTATAGGAAAGTGCAGTCGTTACAGGTTCATAATTCATCCGCAAACAGCCTCGTTACTGTTGTTGTGATGACAGTCACCATGAGCTAGGATCCTAGACTAATGACGGTTTTACGCGATGTCATTGTGTACTATACAGTAACAGCAACAAATTAAATTTTTCATCAGATTAACCCTACTTTAGTTGACTGCTCCATAGCATATATCGGGTGCATTAAATAACACGTGCAGATCTACTCCTCAACATCAGACAAGTCCCTAGGGACACAACTAGACGACTTGTCGTGTCCAATTTATTTGACGTACATTAGATATTCCTTTCAAGTGAAACGGCCGATCTATTCCGTTAAAGTGTTTCGACTAAGACCCCGCCCACAAGGATTTTTCAGAGTTGTACCTGCTTAAAGTAGCCCTGAGACAACTGCTTTCAGAGTATCACACAAAGAAACCTGTTTCAGTATACTCCGACTGTTATGAGGGGTATCTGCTCGATGTATTTTTAACTGAAAGTAATCATATATATCTTCCTGAATCATACATGCGCCTCTGTGATGTGCATCAACCTGAAAGTATAAACTGACCGGTTTCTACAGCCTACCCCCTTAGAGTGAACGCTTAACAGCCTCGACCTTTTTCGTTATTCACTCTGTAGGATGAATTCCGTGCAAAGTATAACGTCCGTTCTTAGTAGGTTTAGTTTCTTCAATTGTTCCGACTGGTGAACATAGTCATCTATACAAATATTCGCATATTTAACACACGTGAACATCCCATATCTAATAAAAGATACATTTCGGGTATATGACTAAGATTTGTTTTCAAAACGTACGGCTTCCCTCAAGTTCCTATTTCTTCTTCTACTAAAGAGTTGGCAAGAGGGCGTCACACCTAATCAAGACATCTACGTCTTTGTTGAGTGCATCTACAAAGCCGGTGTCGACACAGTGTTGCAAATCTGTTGAACTTTTGCAACCTGTAATTAATTACCAACCAAAAGGATAAATCCGTAATATCGCTCGGCGGTATAGTATAATACGGTGCAGTTACCACATGGATTACTAGCTGATAGGCCACAAACCTTGCTAGACCAATTGAGATTTCAAACTAGACTTTCCTCTAGTAGGGTAGTATCTGAACTACCTTTCACAAAGGCATCTCTTTACAGAGTAAGTTCAACTCACTAACAGAACAGATACAGAGTTTAGAATATCACCAAATAAACTAGCTAGAGTTGCATCACATTAAACAACCTCCTCATTTGTACTGTGAACGCGTGACAACACGTCGTTTTGCGTTATATTATGGCGACTTCTGCCGCCCTCGACTTACGATGCCTAAGTTTCAGTTCACTTGGCCTGGAAATGGGAGTGACCGACAACCAACCAAAACACCGTTTATTGAGTATCATAAGACTCCGGCGTTTCTCTAAGTACTGAACAACTAAGTGCACGCAGTCGAGAAGAATTCTCCGGCATTTACATACGTAACAATGGATTGAATAGTTACACAAATCATCAACTGCCACGCTTGTAGGACCCCTAGTGTTTTTGGCAGTAGTTGTACCTAAAGCGTTAGGAGTATCGTTTTTTTGCCAGACCGTCTAGCTAAGATCCCGTACACACTGCTTGCTGCAGATGTTCCTTATTCGCTGAAGGTCAACAGATCGATGTAAGTGGACTCTGCTAAACCGCATTATTTTGTCAGGGTTCTCGGTCCATCTTCCTTGTAATAGTAGTCCGATTAACTTAATTTGCCCAACAAGGTCAACTGGGCTAATGTGACTATGAACATTCTGAAACTGTCGACCTCTGCACCGTCTAAAACACAGTCACTCAAGTACTCGTATGTTAGTGATCACGTTTTCATATGTGATATGGTAAATTGGTCCGTTAATTTGTCTAAACCTTTGCTGTCTCTTGGGAGAAATAAAATACAAAATTTCATAGCTTTATTTGTTTTTACCACAGCAACGACAAATTAAGTAATACTTTCAATAATTACATAGTTAACGGTTTGGCCACACGTTTATCGAAGTTTCCCAAAAACCCACGGGATCTATTATGGGCTAGAAATTTGAACTTTGGAAAGTACACGCCCGTAAGAAGTGTCTTAATCAACTCTTTCAAGGATATTTACTACGCTTGTCTGGTTAAAGGAACTCTTACCGTTCACCTCCTCATCCTCCCTATTCCTTAAGTTTGTTTACCGTAGTGTCGCTCGCGAACACTTAACAGCCATTTTCGTAATCTCAAATTTTTTGACATAATCTCAATTAATCTGCTTTTGATTTCATCTCAATCTATCTCAACCATGCTGCTGAGTTTGAAAGAGATCAGACTACGCTAGCCATGCGTTGGCAGTCTCCGGACTACCCTGAGGCCTCTCACTCGCGCCCACGAAATCTTTACCCCTTCACTGAGACCCTAGCACACTACGCTTAGCAAAACCATCAGCCTCCATTTCGCCATGAACGTTATTGAAAAACCAAAACTCCGGACGTTCAAAAATCGCATTTCTAGTATTACGATGAAGGAACTAGAACCAACTTCATTTATCGTGGCCTCCGACAAAAACGTCCCGCTATTAACACCTGGAAGTCACGAAGATCGACGCATATTAACAAGCATAAGGTCGACCTCCATAACGTGGATTAACTTGTCCGATGGAGATTTTTCTTCGGCCGTGCACTGTCCCCGAATTTATGATTACCAAGTCTGCAGTGTGTTTCCTGGTATAGCTGCCCGTTGAATGCATCCATGTGAACTCAGGTGTATCACTGGGCTACACGTAAACTGTGAATCCATTTACGCTAGCAGACACGCGTTGATAAACGGACGGATCCTAAGCTTTCCGGAAACGTGACCCACGTGTTCAGTAAAATCTGAATTATTCCAGTGAAACACCTTCCGACAGAAATTGTACAGGAATCACTGATGACTACCAACGCCGATGACACGTTTGTTGTACACGTCGTGAACAGTATTCGGATCAGTGAGTTTCACTTACTATTCAGTCACCCACTCCGAAGCACCCAGGCACCTATTTCGGACAACGGCTCCCGAAAGGATTTAGTCCAAGCTGGATAACTGCTTTAGACAACTTTCAACGTTTCACAGGGTTCGGAAGCCACTGTTAACGTGATGTCCGACTCACCACTTGATAACAGTTCTCCTGTAGCCGGGGTTCTGTTTGACGCATGAAATCGCAAAAAAATTGTAATGTAAATGGATTACTGGTGAAAAACAGTAAAAGTGTTTATGCAGTTCGATTTACTTGGATATTCTTATTACCAATGTCATTTGGCTGTTTTTCTGAAACACTTCAATAAGATTTTAAAAATGTCTCCCTGATCATAAGAATAAGGCAGAAGATGACTAAGATAGCTTCTTTAATATAGTGAAACTGTTTGATTGTGAATTCTAGAACAGTCAACAGCGGACTACATTATAGGGCACTGAACTATTCCAGCATAAATCTCATGGAAGATTTACTTGGGCTTTGCTACTAACACCGGCAGACATGCTGGTAGACACAGTTGCACCGTTGATATCAGTCTCCTAATGGGTTTACCGTATTCACTGGCAAAATACTGTGAGCCGGCGTTTCAGCTAGACCATTAATCCCAGCATGCAGACACCAGTGCTTTCAGGTCCAAGGTTGCAGGATTTGTAGGCTTTTAAATGATCAAGTAACTCAAGCCCGTTATTTATGGCCCATACAATAGCACGTGCATTAGTGGGATTTTGTGTTCTTTTGTACGCTTAACAGACGATGATTTAGACACTGATAAATGGTAACTACCGAATAAAGGCGGAGGTATTCCGAACTGCTTGACAGACTAAAGCTTCATAGTCTTAGCGAAAAGAATAGGAAGGCAAGAGAGTACCTTGCCATTAACGCGTCGGAAATGTGCTATAATACCAACCTAGGAGGATAGACAGTGATCAATAACATGTGGATTAGTTGGTCACTGACGAACAAATTAGTGGGCTGTTGTGTGTGTGCCATTACTTTTGACGAAGAAAAGCACCTTGTTTGGGCCACCCGTGTTTTGATGTTGATCTATGCCACCACTACCTTCCTGTTTACCGGTTGTCCATGATCCATTTTTCGATTCACTCCAGCCTGTTCTGTGTATCATCAAAATGTGAATAACACACCAGGTAGTACGGTTTTATATTCGATGCAACTATTGTAGGTTTTTCTACTAAAACTCTCCGTATTTGAAGTTATGATAGACATTATTGTAAAAGGCTTCTTGTTTGTGATTTCTGATAGCACTGCGCAAACCAAAATATACACCTGAAGGTAAATCTGACCACCTGTACATATGTGAGGTTGGTTTTACAATCACGTCGTCTTCAGTGTTTCGGCCGCAGTCCTCTGATATTAGTAAACCAACATTTGTTAGCTAGACCTGCAAAATTAGTAAAGTGAACCTAACTTATGAGCCCCCATTCTGAGCTCGTTAATTGGATTTCAACATGATGATTAAATTATATTCTTCTGGGTATTAAGAAATGATAGAAATCAAAGTTTACCTTTGACAATGTCATCGGTTTTGATGTAACTTCAAAAGAATAGCAACTGTTATGCCTACTACACCAATAAGGAGGAAAACAACATCGAAAGGCTGGTCCTTATGAGGATTCACTGTTGTAGTTTGGCAAGAATTAGAGCCTGGCCTCATACTGCTGTTGAAAGGGAGCCGCTGGTCAAAATTTGGTGCAAACTGCGAGAGAGCGGATGTGTATCAGAAGCCCAACTCGCAAGGTAATTACAGATTATAAATAGTTTGGCTGAGTCGTTTACTTTCGAACAGCAACAGAAACTTTAGAAATGTTTTAGAAAAATCTTGACTACTGATCGCAAATATATAACCGATGGATAGTCTGATGTCGTACCTTTTCAACGAGATAAGCTTCTGGCCATCCTCTTTAGGTAGACTGTTCCGCTTGAAGTAATCTGTTGCGGCTGAGGGATGCTAATATACTGTTTAGGGTAAACCACTCCAAAAAAATGGTGAATACTGTCCGTTATGCCAATTATAGGTCACAGTCGCGTGTCAGTGCTGCAGGTGTTGTCCCAGTGTCTTGATAAGTGAAATAGCTATTGTCTTGTTAACTCCAATTGGTATCATCATCATCCAGGTTAGAGTTTGAGTTCTCTTAGAGGACAGGAACACATAGTGTTGTATGACGCGCAGTTTCGTTGTGAGTTGTATACTACTCGGGAGTAGTATATTACCCACAGGCAACATTCAGGAACAAACGAGCAAGCTCCGAACGCCAGGAAGACGACGGAGAAGAATAGACTATCGGAATAGTGTGTACGCGCTATGGCAGAAGCTGCACCAGGGCGAGTGACAACTTACTGTCACCCGATGTATGTGAATGGGTGTCTGGCGTGCAACTGAGTGTACGCGTTTTTGGTTTGATTTTTGACATGTCCTATACGGGAGTCTGCGTAATAAACGAATTCTCAGGCCAACCGTCTTTTGCGGTCACAACAACAGTATCAACGAACCTTAACAACAGTGTACCACCAATTCAGTGCCTTGTTTCTGGTCAGATTGCATGAAGTGTTTGGCTGAACTGAAAATTTGCGTTTAATTTCTGTGAATGAGCCGCGACATTTAAGACAGTCGATTTCAAGCACCTTAATTAACGCAGTTTGTATAAAGGTGTATTTCTTCACCGAAAAGAAAACATGGGAATAATTCTAACAGACCACATCATATTTTCCTTTTCAATTAATAACACAACAGTTTGAAATGAAACGTTCAGTAAGATCTGCCAACCTACTGCAGCTCTGCCACGAGAGGACATCTCCGTATAATATTTAGGGCCATTAACAAAACAATGACAATGGCGTAACAATAAAGTTGAACTTATCTATTATTGTCTTGCTCTATTTTTGTAGAAAGCACCTTTAAGAATAAGTTTGGCACAATCTGTTAGCATTTTTTAATTATTCCGAATATTTTCTCAAAAGGGTTGATTTCAACACACGTAGTTCCATAAAGTTCATAAGACTCACTGGTGCACCAACACGTGGGATTTCTATTGAGTCTAATCCTGATAACTCGTATCTAACATCTCTTGTATTCGAGGTTTACCATACAGTCACAAATGCTGTGAGCTGATAGGACCATCGGCGCAATGAACGGTGATAGTGGCACCTACTGCAGTGAGGAGAACTGACAGGAAAATAGTCAACTGTGTTTCGAGTTGATCTAGAAAAGACTAAAACGATTTCAAACTGGTAACGTTGACAGGGATGATGCTGTTTGCACCAGAAAGGGCAGAAAGTGTGAACTGACAATGGATGAGAATGAGGCATTTCGCTGAATGATGTAATTTTGCTTATTTACAAAAGTGTCAATCATCCTTTTCTCTGGGTACTTTTCATCGCATTCTTTCTGGTTTTATCAGTATCAAACTTGATCGACATTTATCATCTCAAGGTTGGTTGCGAATCTTTCGTGGAAGACGCCGGTGTAATGCCACCTCAGCCTAACACTCGAAGTTCCCATAATTAATGGGTTTAAGCATGACCGAATTATCCAGGCTAGTATCTGCTTGACGAAAACAAGTCACAGTTAGACTAAGTAATAGGTTAGAAATACATCGCACTCTTGAAGTGTGTTTCCTTGCAGCTTGTATTTTTTGGCCAGACATTACCTGTGAGCCTCCAAATTAGGTAGCGCATCCGTGTTTTCAGATGATCACTTCATTTACTTCAGAGTGGAAGCCATGAACAAGACTAAGCAACATATCAGTGTATCTGTCTAATTCTATCTTTTCAATCCCCTTCAGACTGTTGTGCCTGATAGGGCAAGTTACCATACCAACAAACAGTGTAACACATAAAAGCACAACCACTAATTTGCCAGAGGTACGTATATCTGAGGATAAACGTGATGATGCCCTACGTATAGGGGGAACTGCCAACTTACATACGCGTCAGCGTTATGCACGCCATATGGAAGCAAGCGAAAGTGTACGTTCATTTTCAGGGTTTGATAAAACATTTTTTTAGAAAACAGTGCCCCTTGTGATAATTTAGTTTGTTCTAGCAAAACAGTGAGTGATTAGTATGCCTCACACCTGCTTTACAGACACTAGATACGGATGGTTATCTCAAGTTCAAACTGACATAAAGACGTACTGAAAGAAGTTTTCGGAAGCGCTACAGATTAATTAATACCTCTCCATTTTTGAGGTCTCAGTCGTGGGTGCTAGTAGTAGAGACACGCTGATCTAAATGTGCGTCTTTGTTCCAATTAGGTAAAACATAGTAAAAACAACTGTTTGTAGCCATCACTTCTGGGTGATGTCAAACGTTCGTCCGGCCAAACGTTGTCTGAACTTGCAAATGTACAAAAATATTGTGAAACAAAATGTTGGTTGTTAAAATTTTCGGAAAAATTAGGCTGCTACGTAAGATATCAGACATCTTGACGCAAGTACCGTTTAACCGTGCCGAGTTACCGTATAGGATTTATCGATTAATATTAGGTTGGCAGACGGTGGTATGAGGATAATGGCAAAAGAAGCAGCCATATCTTAATGATTCGCGATCGCCCGACTACTTGTTTTTTCTCCAGCGGTTGACAGTTACACGACTCAATGTGGTCAATGCGAACGAGCCTCAACTACCACACTGAGAATGTGATCAAATTACACCAAGCCGCACTAGCAATTTTTGAGCAAATAATTTTGCATCCGACTTCTCAGAATTTACAAAAGAGCACTTTGCTCAAAAGACCATCTTTCATTGTAGGCCATAATTAACAGACATGATATCAAGATAGTACGCATTTCCGCAAATTGAAGTGGCGAATAGTCTATCTTTCTGAACCGTTTAGCTACAGAAGCAACAAACAGGTATTGCGCAACCTTCCTTTTGACAACAAATACTTGCCATTTCACCTCACAGCCAATTACAAACACTTACCGTTCTTCCGTTGTTCTAACAGTGGTTGTGTGCCAGAGTGTTCATCCTACACAAATGCATTACACGACTCACATTACAACGGGACTGAAAGTAACAACACAGGTAGACCCAAGAACACTTTAGGTTCGAATTAACTATTGGTACAATAGTTATAAGGCATGCCGTTCAAGGCACTCTTAGTGAGGTTCTTGCCTTTCGAGTTAGGCTTGCTTTAAGCAAAATCATTTCTATTAGGAAGTCAGGAAGAGCTCTCACATCAACATCACTTCGATGTTTCAGTACCCCTCCAAACACATTTTCCCTTGAAAGATTAAAAAAGAAAACATGTTGAGAGGAAGCCCGGAGGGAGAACATATCGACTGGTTTATGTTCATGTCACTGGCAGTTAATACTGTGGTTTTTGATAGCTTAAGCATACCATAATTAATGGGCATTATACGACTAACGTTTGTACATACGAACTCATCCTATTAGTTCCGGGTGTTTGGCTGTCAATGAAAACCGATTGGTTCAAAAGCATTAAGCGGACGTTGATACCGACTCACACCTTGGGTTTCCTTTCATTTTAAGCATTTAGTCTCTCCATTGGTTTCGTTTTAGCATCATTGTCCTGACCTACGACATGTGTACCTGAA
>LUCH01000208.1:61443-140384 GCA_013368495.1 Paragonimus heterotremus | reverse complement strand
TAGATATCTGCTAGCTTATTGTTTCACTAAATCGGATAATTAGGTCACATTGATGCCCGCGAACACGATCACAATCCTGAAGATAAATAAACGAAAACTATCTCACCAACAATTGTACTTAGATTTCTTTTCAAAGTGCAGTGAGATGGATAGAGTCAAATATTTTCCTTTTCAGTTGAAATGAAACGCGCACTTATGACATGTGCACTAAAACAGTACAGTGAATAAGTACACAAAGCAGGAGGGCATGGTGATAGCTTCAAATAGACTGATAACCGGGAGCATGTGGTCCGATCACGACTACTGGCCAAGACAGTCGGTTGCTTTCTCACCCTTAGTTGGCGGGTATCGTGTACAGAGTGCCGAGAATGTCCATGCACATATCAGCAACCTTAGCAAGAAAAAAGGTGGTCAGTGGTGAATTACCAATCGTGGAGGTGAGAGGTAACACTTTTATTGATTCAATTTACATTATCACCAAGTGAACTTTATGTTTACGCGACCGCACCGATTGGTCTTGAATTCATGGAATGCGTACTGAAAACCAAACATTATAGTTTTTTTATACTTCAAAAGCTCGCACTTACAGATAAGTTGTGTTTGAAACCGCTGACCTGTGAGATCTTGTAACCTACATTTCATGAGTAACTAACAAGACGTATGATGGATTTGGACTCCTACACGAAGGTTAACTGCAGCAACAATCTTATAAGAGCAAGAGCAAAATTATAAGTGTGGAAACAATCTGTTTCGTTCAGTATGGTCTCGAGCTCTGTTACAAGGGTTTTTTACTTCAAATCAATAATCTAAAACAATAACGCGAAGTTTTTACTACTACGCTGTTTAGCGACCTCGGTTGGCCTTTATTCAGTGTTCCGACAGAATTCACTTTGATGTAGTAGAACGTGGTGTATCTTAACTTGGTTAGAATGCGTTGTATCTGGTGCAGTTTATCGAATTTAATGACTACTGGATAAGTACAAATCTGACGCTACAATTAAATTATGCTCCTGCCAGCATATGACAAGAAGCAGTATGGTTGGTTGACACCTAGATGCTAAGTATGAACGTTTTGAGTTTCAACGCAATACCGCATTGTACGACAGACCAGATTCTAATACTTCATTCGAATTTCTAGAAAACATGTTCCACTGTTCTGCAACTATTCCTGAGATGTAACTTGAAATTTCTTTTGTAGTTTTTGAACGCTGCTAGAAGCTTGTGAATAGAAAATTACATGCACCTGTTCAAAATGATACTCACAATCAACGGTCTGCTAAATAATCCAGCGTCACAAGTGAACATATATTGTATCGTGAATTCGTAAACCGATTGTTGACACTGTCTCCGTTAAATGTACTGAAAGTTATTACACGATAGGATCTAGAGAGAATGCGATCAAAATGACAAACTTCGATATCCAACAGTTTGTATATTGGCCAAATCTAACACATTATGGCAGTCTAGTAACCTTGCACTTACTTGCTTTTTATACCAAATAAACATCACCTAAGCTGATTGTAACTGTTGCACTCCCATAGATATCCCAGTCGGCTGCTGTCGAGAAAAAGCACTAGACTAGTATTTCGCTTTTGTTAGAGCTCGTTAGTAGTGTATATCCTTGCCACGTTTGGGATTAGAACTCCGGCCATCGTGTTTACCACTGCGCCATTGGTCCCACATTAAATACGACCGAGCTATCCTATGTGAATTCACAGCCACATTCGCTTATGAGTGGTGCACTGACTGCCCAGTCAAAACGATATCTAGTAAGAGCACTAGAGGTGGCTAAGCACTTACTGCTAAAAGTTACTGGGAAAGTCTTGTTATCTACGTAACTAATAACATGGCGCACATAATACGTGAACATTTTCTAGAAATTGATTCACACTACGATCAGTGAAAAAAGGAGGTACACGAGTTTGAATAAAGTCAAAACTGATGCTTGAGTTGAATGACCGAGAAACATTTCTTTTGCTCTCGTTAATTACAGTAGTGACAACCAATTAACTAAGCGAATAGATGCCTCTGCACAAACCGGGTTCTTTTTGTCATCAATCACAACTGGGCTCCAGAGATGGAGCTGACTTGTTTGAGTAGTCGAACCTTATAACGTGAGGAAGAAGCTAAATAGTCAGATAAATAAGGAAACTGATAGGTAGTGGGTATGTCAGAAGCCGATTCAAATCTGGATAGCACATTAATCGATTACGTTGAATAAGCGGAATGCATTTGGGTAGCACATGTTGGATTCTTCCTGACAAACTAAACCTTTATGAAGGATTATAAATGATTACGAGTAGTCGTCTCCAGTGAAGCGGTTTGCAAATCTTTATCAACACATGCTTCTGGCCACACACAAGATTGAAGTGTTTGAACTAATTGTTAGACAGTCGGAAAAGTTTAAAGTCAGGTTGCTTGTAGTCTGACAACTGTCACGGATAGCCTTCGAAGGATCCATTGCGCAATCTTATTTGAGCAAATGTTTTGTTATGGTATTCTCAACTACCTCACTTCTGTTATTGGAACTTTACTTTGGGATAAGCCTTGAGATTCCAGTGGGTGGTACACTCATTGTACGATCTGCATACCACACCACAAAACTGATAAGTGGTTTGGCTGTTGTACACCTCCTATGCTTATCGGTGGCGTTAGCAATATCCAGCCTGAATTGGTTGAGAAATCCTTCCTCGGCAATCGGTTCCCCAGTTCACTTGACTGGTTATGCATGACACGATGAGATAAGCAGGTGACTAGGTCTAAATCTGAATTCTCGTATCTCAATTGAGGGAGCAACTTTCACTTATGGACATACTATTTTTGTCGCTGGTTCGAATCAAGCCGAAGTTCATAGTTTTCGCAATATATAACAGCACATGTTTTTATGTTAATTCACCTGATGGGTCGGAGTGTGTGCGTTTTGGCTAGCAATGGTCTTATAGAGGTCAAACCATAGCGGTGGCTAGATTGCAGTTGTTGGTTCTTTGGTTGCTTTCTGTTATAGCTTTCCGGGTATACGTGACACAAATGGTACTCGAATGCTTGTAGTCGAGATTTCTTTCCTCCTATACGACCATTAACATTTATCAATAACACATAGTGGTCTTCAGTATTGATGGAGCATAAGTTTGACGTTATAACCTGTGAACTTCATGGATCTGAGCGATAATCCGTTTACCTTTATCTGAAATTAATCTATAAATGGATCTTTTCGTTGAGGCTCTTTTGTTGAGGTAATGGGAAAAACGCGTCAAATTCTAGCCGCATTACTGTTATTTGCTAATCATTGCAGAATAGCCGTTTGCGATGTAGATCTGGGGTCCAACAGTATGCACTAACGTGTATCTGGAAAAGACATTTACTTGAAAGGATTCATAATTTACGAAATCTTGATTGCTTATGCTCGTTAGAGAGTTAATTTTTAGTTCGATACAAACGATACTTTACTCTAAGGGGTAAAGTATTGCGTGGTTACGTAACAGTAGTAGATATGTGTTTGAACAAAGCAGTTAGAACTCGAATACTGGTAGATGCAGGCATTTCGTATTGACTCGTCAGTACCGAATTTACAGTACCACGGGTGCGTTTTTTTATAGCAAACAACTAGAGGGGTTGATAATCAAGAAGCGGGTTAGGATAGGTCATTATGTCCAGGGAAGGGTTAAGTTCACGAACAGTTGTTTTTGAACGCAGAGAGCTGGCTTGAGTCGGTCGATAGCGACTTCTTCGGCAAACCGTAGAAATCTTGGTTTAGAGTGACGTAACAGGACTTTGAATGCACATGATGGATCGCTAACGTGGCCAGTGGTCAGGACGTGTCTAGCGACTGAGGAAGCTGGCTGTTTACGCGTTCTGGTACCTAGGACTTCTGCACCCATTTAGGTAGATGTTCCTTCATTCTGGAGCTCAGGCATCTCTCGATTCTGCTTATGTAACTTTACTCGCAGTTACTTACAAATTGGTAAATACAATGTGAAGTAGCACCGATAGGCTGATCTCCTTTGACTGACGGCACCGGTAACTTCAGAATCCGAGCGATTACACGGAGTTCAGCTGCATTGAAAGTTTGCTTAATCGATTTCCTCAACCGTTTCGTTGTTTGGTGCAGTCGCAATAAACCGACTCAAGCCAGCTCTCTGCGTTCAAAAACAACTGTTCGTGAACCTGACCCTTCTCTGGACTTAATGACCTATCCTAATCTGCCCCTTGATTATCCACCCCTCTAGTTATTTGTTATAAAAAACGCATCTGTGTTATCGTGAATTTGGTACTGACCAGTCAATACGAAATGCTTGCATCTACCAGTGTTCGAGTTGTAACTGCTTTGTTCAAACTGTTCAAGAGAACCAATTGTTCCAAATATATATTTGCCGTTAGTAGAATAACAAATAACGTAGAATTTTTGTTGATATGACTCGAACGTCATTTTCATCTGACATCAGTAACCCTCCCGACAACCGCACTGACCACACATCATACACGACCGAATTGTCATCTCTTTTCAACATATCACACAAAAGCTGTTGTAACTCGATAAGGAAAAATTAACAGTAATTGACAATTTCTTAATACATTCATTAAAACGCATTTAAAGCATTTGCATGCAGTTGTTCATATCGTCTTTTGCATCTTGCATCTCAACCAGTCGATTGTCTGTAGATGACTTTCACTTGCAGTGATTTATCTGTGAAATTCCACTCCACGTTCGTTATCACTGTGTTTGCGTCGAAGAACAATAAGTTGAACAAACACTCGAAATCCCCATCAACTGAGGTTGTAAAGATTTCGGTGTCTTGTCAGTTACTCCAAAGATATTTGTGGTATTACAGTTCATTCCCGACAATACAGCTGGTGCATAGATTGGAAACACAACAGAATATTCAGTAGGTAATTAGTTCCGGAAAGTTGGGGAAAACAAAGTAGGTTTATTCATTGTTTTATAGCTAGTGATGAAATCGTTGTTTACCAAAACATCGATCACGATTGGGCTAAATCTACCGAGCAGCTCCATAACCAAAAGTGGAGGTTTGAGCAGTTTGGAAAGTAAACCTCAAAGGCGGCTGTGAAGGTATTAAATGAATTCACTGAACCGAATATTAAAACGTTAGCAGAATGGATCAAGCGCTTCCAAATGTTAGTGTTTGGAATCCGTCTACTATCAAATGGAAACTGTACAAGCAAGTCATGATTTACCATTCTGTACACTGTAGCAAATTTCCAACAGCACGGTTCAACACCTAGAAATTGTATCGTCAAGGTCGAAGAACACCTCCGTATCCTAGTTGTTTAAAACAGCACAATCGGTCTCGTCACTACCGACCGTTAGTTATAAAAATCATGGATGTTGAAAACTTAAGTGTCCGGTCACGGGGTGCAACACCAATCCAAAATGTTGCAACTAATCGATTATGTCACATAATGACATGAGCTGAAGAACGTGAACAGTAACATATTCAACGCGTTTATGTTCAACTTACCTTGGGCAATGCAGCTACTAGCAAATCCATTCAGAGTGAGTAGTTCGGTTCAGTATTCGGTGATCAATTGCATACGCGTAGTTTCACTTTGCTCCACCTCATTTTGTCGGAATAAATGGATAGTGGAAAGGACAGTTACCAAACTCCTGCTTGAAGTGTTAATGTTGTACGTGATTAACTTAGGCTTAGTTCATATTGACATCCGAATTCGTCAAGTGACGGACATACTCGTCACACCGTTTTTACCATAACTTAATACTACATATGAGAGCATGCTATTCAGATTCCCACTTGATGCGCGTTGTCGACATCAGGGCGATTATTTGATATGAACCATCACTGTATGGTCTGAAATGGTTACTTGCAAACCTGACTAGTGAAAGTCAAATGCCTTCTTTTGTTGATTGGTCCACAACGTTCTACTGACCAGTGTGACGCATATATAGCAAAGTCTGTCGAGTATGAGTCCAATTAGACAATGCATCGTGTTCCTATTATCTAATGTACTCTAAACTGGAAATGTAAAATCCGACTGTTTCAGACAATTTGAACTGAATAGCCCAATGGGCAGATTGACCGATTGTCTGAGTAAACAGTTGCCATTACATGTAAACCCACTAACACTCCTTAACAAAAAACACAAACCTCACTAAGTGCACAACCCGATGGAGATTGATAGTTTTTGTACATGATAGAGTAGGTCAGAAAGTATTGTTGAACACGTGTCGCTGTAATTTTCAACTTCTCGTCTTCAGAGCAATGAGTTAATTAGAGTGCATCAAATATAGGAACATTCGTAAATCCACCTGGAAGTGACTCTTCACAAGACAGACAAAATCGAACTGATAACTTCAGCAACATAATTTATTTTAGTCTCAACAAATCTTAGGTCCCACAAAACCATATAGTAAGTCTTATTTGGGAAAACATCCCAACTTCTGATTAACGTTGTTACTGATATCTTCAAATCTGACATTAAAGCTTGCCTGCTGTTTCTTCTGTCAGCATCGATGTTCTGTCGGCATCTGTGTGAGAAATGGTTTGAGGGAACTGTTTGGTTTTCGCAATCTATGAGTCACCTCGTCGACAGAATGCATGCTTTGGTTGTCTGACTAGGCCAGACAAGGCTTTGACGCCGTCAGTCAAGGTCATGTAAGTGGTAACAAAGATATACTGAGTTTCACGCAGTTTGTCAATGGTCTCTAAAAGACAGTTTTTAATAAAAGGTAACTGCTTTTAGTACATTAGCATCTTGAAAAGTTTAGCGATTATCAAAGTCACACCTTGCAGACTGTTTCGAAAATTTTCGGATGACCTTTCTTCAAAAAGCTGTGTAATCTGACAAAATAACGTCTTCAGGTTACAGCGTTTAGACTATTTAGATAAGCGAGCCACATTAGCACCCAGTGCGCCTTTAAGGTAGACAATGTTTGGTTATCCTCCTCACTGCTGGAGCAAATACCTGTTTGAAATGACAGCCATAGGTTTTGAACAAAATGCTTTTGAAGGTGCACGATGGTGTGGCGTAGATGTATTCCACTTGTCGGAGTTTGTGGGCTGACTATCCTGGAACTACTCTATGCTGCCTCGAATATTATATTCAGCAACATCTCCATGCCTGCTACATGATCCTCATTGAGCTGGGACATGTTGAGTGAAATAAACTTGGACTGATGCTAACGAATTACAGTTAGTATTGCCATGTACAGTGAGTGAACCATACACCAATTTTGACATACCACTGGTTACAGCACTTGTAGTATGGATAATCTGAAATATCTGCGGCAGATAGAGCCACCAAGGTTTATTGTCAGAATGTTCAGTCAAAACATTTGAAAACGCCACACAGCGTTCCATTTTTAAGGACATATAACATGCTTTTGGTATTTGCAAAACAATGACTGACAAATGTTTGACACTCCATAGGTCCAACGAACTTATAAACAATGTTTCACTTAGCTAGAAGCGACCACTCACTCCTGCTGGGTTGCCACTGTTGATACCAAACTCGGAAATCCATACTGAAATCACGTTAGAAAGTTGAGGTTTGTTGAGTAGCTACAAGTGAAACCCAGCTCCATGATGTTTGCAATCCACCCAGCCACATGCGAGCCATGTGAATAGCTGGATGAATTTATTCTGTTTCACATAAATTGTTCACGCGGTCTTCACTAATAATGAGCAGTGCATTTCTAGAAATAATTTTTGTGCGTTAGACGTTCACCAGTTTTCTATTGTTATCCTGTGATAGAGATTAACAATCTAATTCGTAAACACAAGGCTCAGTCTGAAACTCCATTAAGTATACGGATAAATACTTTTAAAGAATTGCTTGTGTTATGTACTTTGAAAGCATATTTCAAACTTGAGAAGAGGTTAAGTCCATTAGTGAAGTGTGTCTTTATAATCCAACTATAACGTCATTGTCTGAGTAGAGTGTGTATTCCAAAATCATGGTCATCACAGTTCGTACGCTATTAAGCACTCGTTCGCACAGGCATATCATTCTATTACATTCACGACGGAAAAGGTAACAATAAGCAGCCTTAGATAGAAGTATACTATGTTTCGGCGTAACATAAATCAAACAGTGCACAGATGTTAATAGATGTATGCCCCTTAACAGTGAAATCTACCACTGTTTCAAGACAAATTGGCTACGGTGTCCAGGCGTCGAGAAAATCATCACCAAGTATTTGAGTGCTTAAAATGAGAAATAAGACCGCCGAAGCTTACTATGATATGCAGTGGATACCTTGAGTGGTACATCCCTGAACAGACATTTTGGACAGCAGTATGTTGTTGGTTGCCAATTGTTACAGGAGGCCCACATTTAAGCGTTCTGACAGAGCGGTTTTATTATGACACCAGTGAATACAGCATTTTAAAAGCGAATTCTTCCTATTGAAAGTGGAACATAAATCGCCACTGACAGACAGAGCAACTAAGTGTATTAGTTACTAGGTGTGTGACGAGAGAAAATTATCGATTAGAATTGTAATTGTGGGGATTACAGATTCGTGAGAGAGCTCTGATTACATTGGTCAAGAAAGAAGAAGAAGGTGACTAACAAGAATCAGTACTTAGTAGCGGATGCTTCGAGGCTGTCAAAAATACAATATGTCATACTCGCGTAATATGTAAGTTTACTGCCCTTAGTCACCTGGTTCGTCTCCCTTGTTTTACGACTTCAAAGAGCAATTTTCAACACATACGTTATGTCTTGCCCGTGACAAGTGGAACAACACCGAAGAACTGAATATCGGGATATTAGTACGTTATTACTAAAACAGCAAACAAATTAGATGTGCACTGTAAGTTGGCCAATTTATTTTCCCCTCCCTGTTACCCCCGTAACACAATGAATAAGTAGGTCTCATTTTATATTTAATAACTTGGAAACGCCAGCAAATGAAACAGCAATGTTGAGTTGGATAAAGGCGACAGGATACATACAATATCTGGGTCTACCAAAATCCCTACAAGTAAAATCTTGATAAGTGAATAGTGAAAATCGGGACACTGATTTGACATCGTTTACAAACGCAGAATAGCAGTTAGTTCATTAATACACGCGTCAAGGCAGCAACAATATTAACAGTTATGTGGATGTCAGTCATCTTTAAAAATAGACGAATTTCTACCCATCGACCGGCATCCGTTGAACAATGATGAATACGGGTATGTAAAAACGTGAACTGAGCTTACGCGGGAATGATGGTAAACTGTGACTGAATACTTTTAAGCAAATTACCATTACTATCAGACAGCCGATATAAAAAATAACAATATGAATGTGTTACGGTGATGATCTCACTTGGCGATAATAAGCGCCGATTCAGTGGTACCATTTGTTCTTTTCCTTGGTGTATCAGAAACTACAGTGTATATAACCTATGTCGTACATCACCCAACAACCGTGTGCAAAAGTATGCCACGCGGACCAACAGATCAAGTGCCTTTCACAACTCAGGTCTTCTTCAGCCTGGCGAATCTGATCAATCGTTTCAAGTTGTAACTCATATGCAGTTTGCGAGCATGGCTCAGCCTAACAGACATAACGAACGGCACCTGTATTCAGCAATGCGAAGTAGTCTGAGCTATCTTTCATGTGTACTCACGCTTATAATCAACGGTGTTCAGGCTTGTCTGCTTAGGCTGTCGTTAGGTCCAAGTCGAACGTTGAAGATACAGATGGTCCAAGTTGATCAAACGGAATGAACACAGACCATTTTTGCTGATAATTGTTTATCGGAAGAGTCCGACTGTCAAACCTTGTGAAGTTAAAATGTCTTGAAAAGGGAGCAATACAATGAATGACCTGGTCCAATTATCACCGAGGAATTTACAGTGTGTGAAAAATTACTACTGGTGGTATGAAAGAGGAGCCCAGTTTTCATAAAGAGTGGATAATCTTGAATTTTAATAGGCGAATCCATCTGCAAAATTTCGTGGATCAGTACCATGTCCCGGAACTATTTTCACAACATTGTACATAATTTACTTTATTAAAATGATGGTTCTGTTGAAAGGAATTTTCAAATTCTGTATATCATTGTCAGTATCTGTTACGTGTTATGAAGTTACTCTGCTGAGATTGTGTACCAAGGGAATTTTGGCCTGCGAAACATTGGGTGTAGGGTTTGTGAAGTATTTGGATTATATATTATGCACTATTTTGAACTGTCAAGATTTCATCCTCCAACGTTATGAACGATATTTATAATGATCGGTCACCTTCCGTTATTCAACGATTGAAGAATCGACTGTTTAGTCGTTTTGGAGGACTTTTTCTCTACTCAGTCGAAAGAATGGTTTATCACACCTGACTTTACAGTGCTTGTAGATTGCGTACCTTTGAGACGTTGTACAGACGGCCGACAAGTTCGCTAAAATTCTGCACGCTAACTCCAATCCAGAGCTTTTTATCAGGTTCCTCAACCAACTTGTTGGGATTTCCACGACAATCGTTCATACGTAAGTACCAAGCAAAGACAAGCAAGTAGTAAAAACTACCATGAGGATTTCAGAACAATAGAATGCTGTTCAAACCATCGTCCGCTTGTTCCAGCTTGACTTCTGTTACCGTTTTCCGTAAAAGTGACGAAACATCGGTAATGTTTGTTAAAGTATGCATAGAGTTGCAAAAAAACGTGCAAACATGCAAGCATTATTTCCAACATTTTCCAGTAAGCGTTTGAAAAATATCCCGTATGAACACACGCAAGAGATTCACGATGCCGAATGGTCAACACATTAATCATGTTGACTTAATTTATCTTTAGAGTCGTCAACAAAAACCGTTTTCACTGAAAATTATACACATCATGAGTTATGGTAACCACCACGGGCAAGAAACACCTTGTATTAGCTGCATGGTGGCGACATGTGGTGCTTACATAAGCACATACCACATGTCCATTATGACCCCCGTTTTAAAGTACTTTAAAGCGTAGTCGGTTTTTCATATTACGTGATCAAGGAAACTACAAGTATACTGTTTTTGATCTCTGAAAGCACATACATTTTACGTAGATGACAGTCAGAAGTTCATTGTTCGTCTCACAGTTGACACCAGTAATCTGATGTACTATTATGTTCACTTATCATAGCTTCATCAGCTTGTGCTCGAGTGAGAGATGTTAACGCACATGATTTCCTGCCACAGCAGGACGTTAATGATGTCGGAGGGTTCATATAACTAGGACGTACGTGGCCGGTTGTAAATATAAGTAAACTTAAGAAAAACGATTCAGGTGCTTGCTTGTTAGCAAAGAAGTAAATCTATGACAGACGTGGACTTTATCGAATTTTAGGAGCAGTTTGGGGGCACCGTTTGAACAGACTGTCGCTCACAAATGTGTTAGTCCTGTTAGGCTTCAAAATTGTCAATCGATTCGTTTACAACAAACAATTTGGTCGGTGCATACAAGTGTAAGCTGAACAGAATGATGTGACACCTGGCTGCATTATGCAACAGCTTCCAATGGATTTACAGTCGTTATGGTTATTGACATAGAATATTAAAATCGTGCGCAAATATATGAAGGACAGCAAATTGGAGTTCACACAACCATAAAGTATCTCCTCAGATGACTTGTTTAGCTAGGAATTTACAAGAGATGTGGACGAAGAAAGCAGTCTTGAAAAGTGAACACTTCGAAGTAGTAGTTCGCAGAATCCAAATCTAACAATTTATTGAATTCCCGCAACATAATAAGATTTCATAAGCCATGCCCATTGCGTATACAAGATTCTGGTTTTTGATTCCAGATAAAGGGGACCAGTTTTTGTTTTGTTTATTTACTTCTGAAGAAAATTGTCCACGTCAGCAACGCTGACTTTTGTCTATGCGATTGAATTTTCGCAAGTTAAGCATGCTTGGTTACACACAAAAACGTTGCAATCGAGGCTGATCTTTTCATACAGATTGTCAGTAAAAACACAAACAACTCAGGAGTTCACTTGTTGAGTCTGGAAGATACGGATGAATTACAAGTGAAACCAGTGCGGTTTTTATGGGACAGCCGCAAATTGCAAAAATTCGGCCTTGCTTCAAAAAATCTTCATAGTGTCCTTTCGAGACTTCAAGGTAGTTAATTCGATGCAACACCAAATGTTTCTGCGATTGACAAGAACGTGTATCAAAATTGGTTGAGGCATACGAAACACAAAAAAAACTCAGGGATACCAACCCTGAACTACTACATCAGAGTCTACGATAACAGCGTTGTCTGTCAGTGATTACAAGCAAGGATTCAATGTACATGTTCACATGGATTTTAGATATACTACAATCGAAAACAGGCTTGTCATATGTCTGAGAGACTGTATTTGGGTCTGTTATCTGTCATCCTGTTACTGGAACAAGAAGTTTGAAAGAGTAATCATTCAAACGAGTAAGAGCACCGGGCACGGAAAATTTTGGTCTTACTTTCGATATTCAGGGTGATAGACACTCTAGAAATGCTGGGAAAATTCACTCAATTTTAAATTTTGTCTGCTGTAACCTCTCAGGTTAATTAACAAATCACGTAACAGTGATAACAGTGACGAGGCTTCTAACGAATGCAGTTAAAACCTCATGCACGTAACTGAACTGAAGAGGACATTGTACTAGGTTTGCAGTCAAATCCTACATCTGTTTAACATCGTACATGCCTCAGAAATACTACTTAGGCTTAGTCTACCTCGACTATCTCAGATGATTCTCTAGCAATATCTGGTAACTCCATGTGTAAACAGGGAACTACTTGGTAAACTGGGTGTTTCATCTATAATCGGTTCAATCGGCCAAAGTGGATTTTTAATGCTGCTACAGGACGAGTTCTGAGCAAAGAAGGTGTATGTGAAAACATGATGAAGACTAGTAACGTCTACATTACGCTGCACAACACCAGGTGATGGTAGAGGCAAATGGGATCAAGGAGGTTAACTGGTGATAGAAGAAAAGTGGTTTTATGCTTAAGAGACCAACGTTGACACAGACAAAATTCATGGCGGTAATTGCCTTTAACTACAAGAAAGTTTACTTCTTCAAGACTAGATTATGCATACTGAGTGTGAGCTGTAGGATGATCTGAAAAGGGTAATAGACCATTGCCATTAGAGAGTGATGGTGTCGGGAAAGTCGGCAGTTCCGCAAAAAACTGTGTGACAAGAAGTCGGACAAAGTGCACTTGTGAGTGACCTTCACCGTTGCCATAGTCGTCTACCTCTCCGGTCGCCACGAGCGTCTCCAGGCTGGGCGCCAACTATGGTTGTCGTCCCGAGAACACACCTACACTACACCGTCTGGACTTTTGTCTGGTTCATTCTTTTGACCTTGTTTTGCTGCTGGTTACAAGCTCTATGCATATGAACGGATTTGCGACCGTGTTGTCTTCGGGAAGATTGACGTTAAGGAGCTCTGTTCGATGGCTAGTCTTTTACTTGTTTTCACGTGGTAGCCTCGGGTGGATGGGTTGACTGGGAAGAGACTAACTGACCGCGTATACTCCGTACTCCGTCGTTCATTGCCATTATCCATGGTTGCAATGGCCGTTTCGTTTACGCGCTTGCAGACTGTGGGCCACAGCTACAACAGATGGATGATTTAATCGGTCCCGGACTTTCCAAGAGATTCTACGAACCCTGTGACTACGTAGCGACAATATATTTTGAAATAATGGAAGAGAATGGCAGCTACCAATTTGGCTGACATCACATATGATATAGTAGCATTTGGCCACTGGACTGCTCGACATAAAGAGTCTTCGAGAATCTGCACGCGAATGGCGCAATGATATTTGGAAGTCATATCGTATTTTCTCAGGTACACCGAATATTCAGTTGCAACTACAATGTGGGTTATAAGATGTTTTGTTGGATATCACTGTCGCAAACGTTGAGCGATTTAAAATGACCTGAGTGTAATACATGCCGGGTTTGCTGGAACAAATGCTAGATTGTTATGTAATTAATATCTACGCAGCATGATGATCTAAAGAGTAAATCCAGTTTGTCGCCTCTTCGTAAACCTCACCCAATTGTATTTAAATCATAGAGTAATCAAAAGTTTTTCCATTGGTTTTAACTGTGCGATATAGTTCAAAAGCATGCAAATATTTATGTAGCCATATTATGAAAATGGTGTTTTCATAATCCGCCACATTTGTGATCTGTCTGAAAAAGCAACCAGTACAAATTCCTCCGTTTTTCCACCAAGGAATCAGACAGCTTGATGAGTCCCAGGGTTGAGTCTGACCTTAACAGACGACGACGGGAATGAACTGTCAGAGAGTGAAGTGCCGTACTTTTGCGAGGTAAGCTTCCCCTTTGTAATTTAAAAAAAACCGCTGCGAGGTAAGTGGAGGCGAATAGTAGAATGATGTTTTGTTAAAAATAAAAACCAGGTACCCTGCTAAATGTCAACGAGTGAATCAGGGTTGGTTGGTCTGAGTGGATCAGACGCGGACAAAGGAGAGTTCCAAACATGTTGCCACGCGGATACCGGTTACATCCGTTCGGCATATTGAAAGAAGACCGCTAATGGACGTCTGTGGCATTGAGCTTCGCGCACAGATTTATTTTACCATTCTAAAGTCTTACGGTCCAAAGGCAATGCAGACTAATGCGGTTTCATACACCGTTATGATCTGCTACTTCATACACATGTGCAAAACGGTGAATAATTATGTGTGACTACAAACTTTTTAAAAATTTTAAAGATTGAAGGAGTGTAAGTGATTTTTACAATGAGGCTCATGCTCATTGATAATACAAATTAGTATTTGTCAGGTTGTCTTTGAAAATACCAGCCAACAGTGGATCATACCGTAAAAGACACAGTTCACTGCATCAGACTTCACACAAAGACTGAACTCACTCAAAACAGTGAGTATATAAAACATCTGGGATGAACAGTAGTTTGTGCTAACTCTCAAATAAATGAAAAATGGTGTTGTTTTATTAAATAAATGTGAACATTAAACTGAGAAAACAAACACATTTATATAGAAAAATCCGTATACAGGACTTGAACTTCTATCTACCTCCTGTACTAGTAATTGATTAAGACCCTATGCATATTTTCAGGAGACTGAACCACTGCAGCCTGTCAGTAGTGTCCAGGATGCGTCATCATCTCGACTGAAAGCAAACTAATAGAGATGTTTACACGACTCGATAAACTCGATAATGGGGTTGTCCATTTAGGTTAAAATCACAGAAGCAATCAAACGTGCTGAGCGAAGTAATAACCATCGTAAAATCATCAGCGAGTTAATTGACTTAAACTACACAACTTGTGCATTTTGAACAGTTAAAATGGCTGAGCAACAAGATACGACAATGTGGGTGCGATCATCTTCGAGAAAGTAGGCAGATGACCATCACCTGTCAGGCACTAATGGCGATTCACAAGTTCAAACAGAAAAAAATCGATTATACACTTCCGAATAACACAAAATATCTCCATCTTAAAGGATGCAACGCCCGCCTCGAATTTCTGAAAAACAGACAATTATTTCGCATCAACAAAAAAACGTACGTGCTTTCAAGAACTGCTAATCACAACAATAACATTAAAAACCAATTTCACACCGGCTTTCTTATTATTTAGGATAAAAAATTAATGTTGGTGTATGAAAACTGTTGATTACGGTTAATAATAACTTCAATAACACATGATTGTAATGTAAATAGCAATATGACCATCAAATCAGATTCACTGCAAATTTTCTCAAAAGTGTGCGACAGGATTTTCAGTGTTGTAATTATACGATTATAAACATAACAACTCTTGGTGGGTTCACTTATAAAAAACTATAAAATTGATTGGCAGTAAAGATGACAAACTTCAAGGTAGAAGCTGCAAATCATGGATTCTACTTTCTGATTGGCGTTTCAGCCATCACAGCTTTTCAGTTGTAGTTAATACAGTGGCTGATGTGCACCTTCTCAAGACCAGCAGACAACCTCAGCATTACTCACAAGTCAATGTAGCAGAGGGTTTGGATGTAGTGGTTTGGTCTTGCTTACAAACACAGTGACATCTAAGTCACTAGAGAACATGAATTACAGTATGCATCCCAGTCGTAACAATGGTATGAACTATGGAATAGTTGTGATGAGAGCAAACATTGAGTCAGTTTTTGCTTTTTTAAACCTCACCCGATCGAGAGAACACAGATCAATTGAAAGTAGCATTCACTTTTCCTGTAGTCATCGAATTTATGCGTTTTTCTATTTTCATTCGTAGGTTCTACCTAATTACGCACTTAATTTATCCGCCCCTTATGACGTGTCAGTTATTGTGGACAATCGTGTCGCTTTTCTCCCGATGTTCATAATAAAAATTCTCAGGTAACAGTGTGACGTGATCGCTTAGATACACCGCTGTTTCGCTGTTCGATGATCGAGGTTTGCAACTGTGCGGTAGGTTCTTTCAAAATACATGAGACAAGATATGTTTGAGGTTGGCAGTGGGTGTCGAAATCTTGTCGTGGTTCGATGGATCACTTCCTGAACAAGCTGTTGCAGCTACAAATACAACTAATTGTCTGTAAGCGTCAGTGTGCCTGCTGATGCGGTAGTGTTGCGCGTACTTATGTCTGTTAGCCCAACTAAAAGAAACCCTAGACTAGACCAGCGTGTTGGTCGTGCATTCTGGCCCAGCCCAGCCTTCAACTTGCAGACCGGCCGGCCGGCTTCCGGTTCAGTCAGCGATAGCCACTGTAGCATAATAATCACGTGACTTGTGCAACACGCCTTATAAACCAGATGAAAAAAAGGTTTCCAGACGAATGGTTTAGAACGATGAACTATACATTTGACATTTACGTGGTTGTTTATGCGAGGAATTGTAAGTTCCACTGTTAAGTAATTTATTTCATAAACAAAATACGCAAATGAACTAATTCTCAATACTTGTCATGCGGTACGAGAACCACAATAATTGAAACGGTTTCATTGAAGGCGGACTATGAAAAATTTTCAGAACATTTATCATCTCAGTCAGCTTTTTTGTTATTGTTTATGGACTTAATATGTGTCCTTAGGTTGCCTGTACAAGAACGTTTAAGATATAGTACTCAGGCAAATGCGTGAAAGTAGTTTTTCTGCATGTAATTCGGGACCTCTTATTCATGGATTGATGAAGTTGCGCCGATTTGTGATTCAACCCCGTGGCTGAAGAGTAATAAGGAACTTTGGTGACATAATTTTAGTTTGAACGGTCACACCACACTGTGCTCTGAGAATTTTTATTATGAACATCAGGAGAAAAGCGACACGATTGTCCACAATAACTGACACGTCATAAGGGGCGGATAAATTAAGTGCGTAATTAGGTAGAACCTACGAATGAAAATAGGAAAACGCATAAATTCGATGACTACAGGAAAAGTGAATGCTACTTTCAATTGATCTGTGTTCTCTCGATCGGGTGAGGTTTAAAAAAGCAAAAACTGACTCAATGTTTGCTCTCATCACAACTATTCCATAGTTCATACCATTGTTACGACTGGGATGCATACTGTAATTCATGTTCTCTAGTGACTTAGATGTCACTGTGTTTGTAAGCAAGACCAAACCACTACATCCAAACCCTCTGCTACATTGACTTGTGAGTAATGCTGAGGTTGTCTGCTGGTCTTGAGAAGGTGCACATCAGCCACTGTATTAACTACAACTGAAAAGCTGTGATGGCTGAAACGCCAATCAGAAAGTAGAATCCATGATTTGCAGCTTCTACCTTGAAGTTTGTCATCTTTACTGCCAATCAATTTTATAGTTTTTTATAAGTGAACCCACCAAGAGTTGTTATGTTTATAATCGTATAATTACAACACTGAAAATCCTGTCGCACACTTTTGAGAAAATTTGCAGTGAATCTGATTTGATGGTCATATTGCTATTTACATTACAATCATGTGTTATTGAAGTTATTATTAACCGTAATCAACAGTTTTCATACACCAACATTAATTTTTTATCCTAAATAATAAGAAAGCCGGTGTGAAATTGGTTTTTAATGTTATTGTTGTGATTAGCAGTTCTTGAAAGCACGTACGTTTTTTTGTTGATGCGAAATAATTGTCTGTTTTTCAGAAATTCGAGGTGGGCGTCGGGTTATTTCCGGATACAAATATTCCCTTTTAAGTATATGTTGGTATTTGGGAAAACATCGCTTTATTTAACGTGTTTGAATCACGTCATTGTCATCCAAGTAGTGTATATTTGTGAACACGGACAGCACAGCGTATATTTTGGCAGATCTTACCATAAAGCAAAAAAATTCAGACGGCTGAAGGGATATTTAGTGATCAACTGTACTTTTGTTTATTTCAAAAGAGATCCTAAATAAGAATCGCTGTGTACCACGCATTTCTGGTGGCGAACAAAATTTTCACGAATTGGCCGAAGGACACTAACGAAAATTCTCTCAGCTGCATGACTGGATTTAACTGAGCACTTTGCATCACTGTCACTACTGAACTGATAATTCGTGCACGAATGGTCTCACAGTTTTCTGTTTATCAGGAAGAGTCTAGTAGGTAAAACTATGGTATTGGGCCAGATTCGAACGTTCTGCCTAAACATTACGCTGCAAACTCCTTAACATCGCCAGCTGAACGACGTAGACTTGCCAGCATCTGAGAAATTTCATGTTCGTACTAGACTGTTTTGAAGTTAGCGGAGCCATGTTTTTGCAACTGTATCTAGTCTACCCTATTAGAAATGCCAAACCACTTATCTGTTATAATAAGTGGTTCTGGGATGCAATTTTAAATGTCGTTTGTTGTTGTTAATTGCTTCACGTCTGGTAGTTTGTATGGGAATCTAAAACAACTCATCACGCATAGTAACATCGACTGCAAATAGGTTTTGCCAAACTCCCATTGAGATGGTAGGCGTTCGCAGGTACATTTTTTTAAAATGAAAAACCTTTTAGAACAGATGACTATGTGAATAATTTGTTCATCCTTTTATTCAGTCGTTAATGTTACGCTGCAGGGCTTAGTCCCGTCGCAGTCTCATCTGATTAGTATCGTACAACCTCACCAACCAGATGGTGAGGAACGGTGCAAGTTCTAAAGAAAACCATACTGTTTTCATAGGTCACTTTACAAACCCTAAAGTTGCTGTCTTGTGAAATGTGCTACCAGTAAATTCTCATGGAGAGCAGCTCCCAGGACAAACCACGTGTGTATTAATTGGGCTTAGTAATACCATAGAGAAAATAGCACATCCATTAATTTTTCCGGATCTTCTTATTCTAGGGAGTGGATAATACATGGTATTCACAGTCACTTCTCGATTCTAACTATTTAGCTAGTAGGATTATTTTTAGAGTTTTAGTGTTACCTCCTAGTAAATGAAAATTCCTGCATTTTGCTGTGCCATATCGTTGCTGTCTTCGCCGATAGTTTTTAAAGTTATTCAACAACGCAGGGTTGTTTGATATTACTCACTCAAGTGGTGACATTATCGTCGCAGGTTATAATCAAAGGTTTAGCGTTCGAACCAAGTACACAAATCAACCTTTTTCGTCTGGATTATGTCTTGAACGAATATTATTTTTACGGGGTTCCCGTAATATATTGTCTAACTAATGTGTCTGGTTTTAGCGTCAAATATATGTGCAAACAGCTTCAGTTATGACATTATCTGTGGAACACAGCGACAACCATTCATTCGTAGTCAACGATAGCGGTCCTTTTGAACAGTTGTACACAGGACTTATGAGCCGCTATTTTCGAAATAAACTTCATTCTAAACGAAATGCTTGCAACAAATAATCCCGTAGCGTCTTTCTAAGATAAATATCCGGAAATATGTTGCTTGTATTAAAGCTCATCTCCGTGGTTTTACTCGGACAGTTGAAAACAAGTTTACCTGTCAAACAGATAGCTCAGTGACCATCACATTTCGTGATAAGCACTGTAGTCTCTACTTTAAATCAACTTCGACATTACTAAGTTTTTCGAACTCTCAGAACTTTGTGACCACCTATGAACTGCTTTAATATAAATATAACTGAAGCATTTGAAATCCTGTCAGCCATCGCGGTCCGGATGTCGCGAGATTGCGTAATAACTAACGAATACTCACAGCTTTCCGCAACAGATATTGCAGGATTCACAAAACATGGTATGCAGTAGTCGACAAATATCAGATAGACATTTACAACACCCAAACGGTGAAGACTGCATGCTTTCACCAGATTCATGATGCAAGAAGGTAGTAGATGCTTTAGATGGTCTTAGTATTAACGCTGTTAAATAAAAGTGCAGGTGACGTTGACAACATGGGTCACGGACATCATTGTCAGTAAGATAGTAGGAGGTCAAAGCGTCTTCACCGCTGGTGGGCAAACAATGCCGGGTTATCAAACACTAATGAGAACTTCCATAATGGGCGGTTTGTTGGCCAGAATGATTAAGTGATAAGGATGGTTTACAGTGTGAAGTAATATGAACGACGAAATGTCTTAGTGAGGACAGTCTGAGAAAGCATTTAATGACAGGACGCGAAGTTATGAATGGCCACTATTCATTTAATACTTGTGGGCACAGAGGTCCACGATGGTGTTTTCGAACAGACCGTTAGAAAGCCACTCAAAGCACTGAGTTCCCTTGATCCTGTTCACCAATAGCGGTTGGTGACATACGTCCCGAGATGCTGACATTTCGTTTACTCTCTTCAGTCACGAACGGTAAACATTGGAATATCTAGGATATGGGGATAACAACAACAATAGAAACAATCAACGATTGGGTTCACATGAAACAAGGACTGTTACCAGTTCGAGGGCAGACAAACTGTGTCAACAGTTTATGCACACAGAGGACCAGATGGCTAGTAATGAATAACGTTGTCTAGGAGAAGGCAGGCAATTTCGGGTTCCGATTAGGTAACAATACTTGAGTTGGCGAGGTCAACAACGTGAACTGTTTCGATGATGTGTTTTGCATTTGAAAATTCACTCCACGCTCATCTGTTGTGTCGTTTCACCTGAATTTCGCAAGATTTTGGAGTTCATCTAACTGTTCTGGTTGTAACGTAGAAGTTTTCGGAAGATAACCATTTGTATGAAGTGTGTTACGTTGTTCAACTGAATTACTGTTAATCCTCTGTTAGTAGCTGTGTTATCCACAATGATATTCATCAAACGTTTGGTTAAAAAGTTGGTTGTTTCACAAGAAAACGTGAAACGCACTTGGGTCATCAAGTTTATGTTAACCTAGTCCACATAAGTTAAGTCGCGGCTACTGACTATGTATAGGACGCCTGCTGGAATCCGAGTCAGTTGTGGCACAGCGTGCTGCAAAACGATAGAGAGATACCTTGTCATGTACTGCATAACACCTCACGCCGAGATGTTTTGCTAGACTCAGACTGTCAAGGCATTTGTCTAACTCGAGAACCTATTCATGAAAACAACCTCCTACACCTTAGGCGTCTGTTCGAGATATCAAGTAATTCACATATAATGCTCCCGACGTAAAAGAAGGGAACTGATTATTTCTCGTCAGTTTGCTGTTGCTACCATTTTAAGAAGGACGGCCTGCAGTTCTGATTTTGTTGTAATAGATGTTCAAACAGACAGAGGGATGTCAAGTAAAACAGAGGTAAATACAGAGAATTTCCTGTTGGTTTTCGAATATCGTCCTACAAACCAGGTTGTTCAAGACAGTTCTGGAGTGGACTTTTTTTAACGGCCAGAAATTATTGGCTTCGTTGAAGGTAGAAACACAGAAGTGTGACCAGTGTTTGAGGAGCGTGAAACACTCTTGACCATTCAAGGCATCACTTATGTAAATTAAAAATAGTTCAAAATGGCTTACTTGTCATTACATACTGTGATGTAGAAGCATAATGTAAGTCTTGTGAACTGGATTTATGTACTAGTACACTGTGGAAACTAGTGTTTGCTTCTAAACTGTGTCTGGTTATAGACTGATTGCGAACTGTCGTACAACACGGTGAATTGCTCCTTCACGAAGAAAAACACAATGGCTTTTTGTTGTTTCTTAGGTCAATGACTTTCTTGATATGGAAAGACTTTTACCCTTGGAAAAAGAATTAGCCACGTCTTCTTCATTTGATCCCAGTGTAATAGCATGTTCTAAATAAGGGAAGTATATTTCACGTCAAATTATGTACACTTGTGGATTACAACCCTCATCTAAAAGCGGTTTTCTCCCTACAATATTACCAGGTGATTGTAAGTTTAAAAACTCAGCAAAATTTAGTTAAAGAAATCAAGACTTCTACGATCAACTTGATAAAAACCTATGTGAAAGAAACGTGAACTACGATGGACCCTTTCTGTATTTTAAACTCTTGTCTAAGGCGCTATTCGTCCTATGTGGTTGATCAAAAAATTTATGTCCTAAACCCGCAACACGTAACAGTTGGAATATATGGGCAAGAGAGTTCCAATACCTCTTCAAGCTTGGGTATTGTTGAGTTTCTAATGAACAAAATCTCAGAACTTCTATCAGTTGCTCAAACCGTGCTCAGTTGATTCAATGAAGCTAGTAACTTCAGTCTAACCAAGAGGCCTCGATGACGGCGTCGTCGCGTAGACTAAATGGAGGAACTTTTTGTATTCTTTTCGCAAGATAGTCCGGTAAGATGAATACAATTCATACAAAATTGCAGTGTAATTTTACATACACATTCCTCCGTGCCTATTGTGGCATCACTACAATTATGGGTAACACACAGGCCTTACAGATATGGTAGCCGGACTACAAATCCCAGTCCACACTAGAACGTGTACTACTGACGAGCTCTAATAAGATCAAAACTCGAGTCCTGTGTTTCATTCAGAAGTGAGCCAGCCGAAGGGTTTATATAAATGTAAAATTATCGATCAAGTTTGGGTTGTATTCTTATGTACACTTTCTTTCGGTAATCCCACTTCGCGGAACTCAACATTTTAACACTAACAGCAGTAACAGGTATCCTGCGGGCAGCGTGATTTATTTTGTCAACAATACCTTTTACACTCCGCTTCAATATTGGTCCAAAACTTTCGATAACGGTTAACCAACGCGTCGTCTAAATCTTGTTTTATATATTTGTTCAGATAAGTCACGTGAAAGTATCACACAGAGTTTCTCTATGAATGTATTTACTTGATGAAGGGCAGTACTTCTGAAACCTTTCTGCTCATTGGTTCCCAGTTTCGTGCATCCAGATAAACTTCAGCTGCGTGCTTAGCCTAAAACAACGTTGCTTACTGGTAATCTGATATTTCATAATTTTTTGGAAAATGGTTGCCAGTTAGTACCGAAGACAGATTCTTTAATTTAAGTAAATCATTTTCTTCAAAATGTTCCCTTTTCGTCCAGGGGAGGTATTGCTTAACACGAAGAGTTCAAGCTTAGATCCAGTTTGTTTGACTCTCAGCATGTTAAGTCGGCGTCGAATTTAGCAGTCACTTTCCACATAAAGTACATTTGGTGCTCATATTAATTGAGTGGTGGTTGTGCTTACGAAAAGCTAAGTAAGTCCTGTCTTCAGGGGTCAATAGTAGGTGGGCGTCATTTCAGAAAGTATACTGAGTTGACGAAACCTCGGCATATTTCATATGGATTGAGCGACTTTGGCGACGTAGTGCAGTATTTCTTACTCACAACAGAACACCCGATGTATAGGAGGGTAATTATGGCAGTACACAAAATGTGGAAACATGTAAAACTAATCAGCAACTTAAGAGGTGATCTGGCCGTAGTTCCAACGACTGAACTGAACATGCTAGAGAAAGAACGATTAAAATGAGATTGTCTTATTGGAAACTCCAAGCTCAGTTTCAAACTCTTTCCCACTCCATCGACCTGAACAACGTCGATGGAGCCGTGTTTGCTTTCGGTATATGTAACTAATTGTCTGGGTAAAATTAGCGTTTTCTGATCCATTGTGTTTCAGTTTGCCGTAAAGACAAGAGATCTGCATAATGGGAGCCTCCTTCGGACAATACACAAAATTAGGTGGAGCTTGCCAAAGCCTCAAAGATTTTCACCAACAGGAGAGGGTAAAAGACGAAGTTTCAAACATTTCATAATGCAACCGGGCATTATACAATATCGCAAGTTTTGTACTTATCGTTAACGCCAGGTAGACCAAAAACCGGTTGTAATCACCTGTTCACCCGTGCGACCAGGATGTAACAGATGGCAGAAGCCAACAGATAGTCAGGTGACATTGTTAAGTGTTTAAACGTGTAACCATATACACTGACAGACAAGTAAAAACGTCCAATTGGCAATGTGCATGCATTTGACAACAGATAATTGGGTAGCGCATGATCACAAGTTTGTGTTGCTGCGCCGCAATACTGATAATGCACGAACTTGCAGTCGAATCTCACAGACCGCAAACTGACCGAGTCACTATTAGTCTTGAAGCTGATAGGACTGGAAGAAAATTTACAGAAATAAATCAGTGATACAGGACGCAAATTCATTTATCAGACAATAAAATTTCCCCGTATGACTCCAGACATGTCAGACCTAATAGTCTCAGTTCAACATCGCTTATCTTCTACTTTGTCCTTTGATCCAGTTGAATTCATCCAATAATGTCATCAGCTTTTGTAATATATATCTGCGACACATCATGCAACCCTTCGACAAATACTTCGCCTCTGAACCATCCATCCAACCGATCTATGTTTTCCTCTCAGTTCCCACTCTGGAGCATTGTACTAACATATTTCGGAGGCCAGGTAACTGAATGCAGCAGTCACAAAGATTTACTCACAAACCAGATTGGCCAGATATCCGCAAAACCGACCAAAATTGTGTGGAAACAAATGCTGACCTTTCGTTTTATTGAACCAACTAGAAAGTTGAGTGTTAGTAGCATATCCTCTTGATTTTTCGATTGTAGCAACCACTAGAATTGTCCGTCAATCGTTCGATTGGTGGCAATCAAAATACACTGAATAGTGAGTGCAGTTTGCTTCTTTCACAATAGTACAGAACTGTTGCGCAGTATAGGCGATAAGACGACGTCTAAATAGCTGAGGTAACCCTAATTTCAGTAGTTGATGAGTCACTTACATAAGGAAAATAACGTTAACTGGTAGGTTAGAATTGGGTAAGCATCCGTATTCCAAGAATAGTTTAGTGATTCAAGTCTATCAAAAGTCAACTCACCACACACACAGTGTTTACAAATTTGCAACTCCTGGTCATATTTTGTCACTGTACAGTTTGACTACTGTTGATAAGCATCTGTCTCTCTCCGTGGGAATTGAAGTCTAAGGTTGAAATAACATTGTTCCTGTTGATCACAGTACTATTAGTGTCGCATCCTGTGATCCCATTTTGTGTTTAAATTGTGAATATGACCTTCACTGCATGTCGTCAACGGATGAGCGTCACATGACCTAAGCTAACCGGCAAATGTATGCTTATATGCGTCTGGATGAAATAATCACAGAAACGGAACCAGCATCTGTGACAAGAGCTGTTTATGTCAGTCGATCCACTTCGAACGAACAAAGCAGATATCTCACCACCGAATCATTTTCTATTAAAATTAGATCAAAATGATCTGAACAGTATGAGGGAATTTTAAAAAAGCTGATTAATTACATTAAATGTTGCACTGTCATATGTTTTAACTCATCTTTTTCGTTACTTTGCTAAACCTTATTCGGTTAGAACGATGCCATGAGTTTTAGCGCCAATTTCGTAAAACCATTTTGCATTGAATTCACTTGAAACCTTGTATATCTAGAATTTGCCAATCTGATAAATTATTTTCTGTCGAGACTGGTGAAGTAATTAGATCGTTTGTCGACACCACAGGACAAATTAATAAATAATCACAATCCACCGAGTAGTACGAAATAACCTCATGCGTGTCTTATAATTCTGTGGTGTGCACTTTCAAGCATAAGGATAGTATAAAACGAGTTTTCAGTACAAAATATTTCGTAACCTATCATAAGTCCAAACTGTCTTGAAAGAGTATGTAACGTGTTGCAATAGACATTTTTGTCACTATGACGTAAGTGAGTAGAGGTTAAAAGAGTTTATAAACGTCTGTCTGTTTTATTTCACTTAGTGTCTACTTAGTGTGTTCCATCAAACTTTGGCTAAAAGCAAACAATATTGGACTGAAATCTTTCGCCTATTCTTCATATATTACACAACACTGTGCATCTATTTTTGTAGAGGACACAAACCCAACGATGAAAGTAAGGACTTGGTGGCTCGTTATACGAATTTCATTCATTAGGAATTTTGTTAGCAAAACAGGCATATGAAAAGTTAATAAAACTAACCTAATCGGAATGTCACCGGGATGTTTATTCCGGAGTAATAAACAGTTATAAAGCATACAAACGACTGCCCCATAAAAGTTTTCGAAGATTAGCCAGATTGTCACAGTTGGTCCAACATGCGCGTATAAAGTATCCATCAGATGACACAACCATTGAGCCGCGGGCACACTATCTTTTCTTAAGAACACATTTGCTCCTGCTATTAGTAGTTATTTTGGATCGATCACTTCCAAGGAGGGGTTTGGAGATGCTCCACATGTGTAAACGTGTTAATAACAAACTTAAACTTTGGTTTCAATACATATCGTTCTTCAGCCAACTTCCGGATCCTTTCCACATCAACATTTTACGACCAACTAAAACTAACGGAGGACCGTCAACCTCAGCAGTCGACAAAGCTGTGTACGGAAAAGCAGACCAGTTTTACTTTGTTAGCTGCCAACTGTGTGGACACTGCAGAGCTGTACAATGAGTCCCTTTATAACCTGACCTTACCACGTTGTCCATAAGGTCCGAGCATAGACTGTACTATATAGTATGGCTGAGCGTGGACGACAGTTTTGAAGGTAGATCATTTACGTTCTTTACCTGTGTTTCTTGTCTGCTGTGCTAAGCAAGTAAACGTCTGGTCGAATTTATCTTCTGCACGCTTTTTAGTTCATACGACACAGACAATATATTTGTACTACGGAGTGTACCTTTACTTCCACTGTCTGAAATCAGGGACGTTTGGAAGCATAAGCAAGACTTCACGTGATTTTATTACTACATCGGACATCGACGTGAGAGAAAGTCGTTCAGCCGTTAGGCTTGCGGATAGGCAAGCACATCATAAAATAATCAGATGAACAGTGGAAGGTCACCAGTGTAAATATTTTCATATTACAGCAATGGTTCAGCAATTCATCCATCTTTAAATTATATACGTTCACTTGATTTTCTATTTGTTACACACAAGCATCTTCGGTGCTGGAGTAATTTACGAGTACTTGTCAATTGATTTATACTCCAAGGAGTTTAGTGTTGTGCCTTATTTAAGGAGGTCAAACTGATTGGATTTCCAATACTGTCAGCAGTTGCGTTAAATTATGGCAAACTATCTAGATAACTCACGTTTTCGGCACCGTTCGCAAGGTGTCTCCTGATTGTTAGTAGACCAGTCGTATCTGAAATCCTACACTTACGTATCTAACAAATAAGTACTAGATAACCCGTATACTTTCATCAGCTTTGTAGACAACAAGTAGAAGAAGTAAACAACTTTGTCTTCTAATAAAGAGAAGCGATAAAACACTTCGTACGTTTAGACGATGCAACGTGTACAGGCGACCATCTAATGACAGCATAAACGGTTCGGGTCAAAAACGAATGAAGAATACATGCCATCTGTCTGCAGTACCAGAGTTGGAAAATAGAAATTAAATTGGACAATGCGTAAATCAAAACGATTGCGACTTTTCAAAGTCGATTTTTTCAAATGGGATACAGAGTGATCAGATAATCAAAATCTTCCTGTTGTAGACAGTAATTCGTGCAAATTGCTGTGAACCACTTATTGAAAATTGTATTATGTAATTACCATCCCTGAAGCCTCAATTGAAATGATAAGTTTTGCAAACGTATTCGTCTAGAAAACCCTCTTTGAGTGTTGTTCATAGACTTCATACTGGTATGCGACAGCATCCATGTTCGGATCAAACAACATATTCTTGACACTCAAGTTACGATGGACTGGACTAAGAGCTGCAATACATTAGTCCAGTAAGGGGAAACATCTCAACGAAAGTCCAAGTGTTTTTCCGACGAAAGTGTAATCTTTCGGAGGAATAGCACTTTAACCGACAGAATCCAATCGATATGAATAAAACGTCTGGAACAAAACACTCTGTCAGAAGTTTCAAACTGGATAAATAATCATAATCAACATTGACATCGGGATTGTTTCGTATATTATAGTACCACGAGCCTTGCAAAATGATATGTTAGCATGTATGCCTAGCATACGGTTTATTCTAACGACTAGAGTATTATGATTGATTTTAATGTCACCTGTGAATTTGGTTTTTTTGTGGTTGTAGAGATATCCTCAATGAAGGGTATCACCTCAACGTAAGTAACATTGGACATATACTGATATGCCTAAGCGAGGTTGTAAAAAACTGTGATTTCTAAGCAACCATGGCTGACTTCGTATACAGCGAAACAAAGACCAGCAAAGAGTTTTGAAATATACCCGGTTCTTATAATTGTGAACGCTGCTGATTTATCAGCTGAACCGTAGGGTATTTGCGCTGAGCAACTGTTATCTGGACTGCTGTTGACTTTAACTGAGACAGACCATTGCTGTTTGCCACACCATCTGCTTTCTCTAATTTTCTTGCAAATGTCTTTGTCAAGCCGACGTGTCTACCGGGGGTCTGATTACTGCATGGAAGTGATGTCTCAATTTAGATCACTTTTTTGACTAAAGTGACCAACAAACAGTTTCCTTTAGTCTTTTGAAGCTATCAAAGTACTACAAGCAGTCTCTGTCATTCCTCTTACAAACAAGTTAATTTCAGCTGTATTCTGTGGAGATTGAAATTGATGAATGTGTTGTCGTGGAGGAAGCAAATACTGTGTTCTAATTCGCATTTATCGGCTAAGGCTGTCTGTTGGACTCTGGTCTTATTTTCCAAAGGAAAATTGAGACTTATCAGGGTTATTATATAGAACACATGTAACTCCTCAACTCAAGGGTAAACATTATTCAACGGTACGTCTGAACAACAGTACCAAAGCATGTCTGCCATTAATCCAGGTTGTTCAATCTAAATTATTGAAGCCACAACGTTTCGAACCATAAAATATTCGAATTCGTTTTCAGACTGTAAATTCACCGTTTTTCAAAAGCGTGGCATTGCAAAGGATTGCTTTATGATTAGCTTGTGCTAACTAGTTCAGGCTGATTAACAATTGCATGTGGTTATATGACTTAAGCTTAAATGAGCTCTATTATTTGTATATTCACCTAAATGCTGAACAATCAGCAGGTGCATTGAACTCAAGTTCGTATGACCCTAACTTAGTTACCGTGTACAGTAAATGAAAATTGCCTTGGCTTAAGTAAGGTTGGCCATTTTGCAGGTGAATTCGTTGTTTTAGCCATAAGCAATCTACAGGCTTATTTACTCGCTTTTACCTGTGATAAAATGAATTTATTCACCAGCAATTTTAGACCGCTTGGTCTCAGTCGCTTACATTCAATAGTCAAGGGAACTACAGTTCAAAAGCTTGTTCGATCGGTATCCGCTTGCTGAATTGTGAGATGTTCACTTTTCTAATTGATTCGATCAGTTTAAAACAAGTGAGTAACATTTAGAAGAGTCGACATATAGAAGATACTGCGAATGAGCGAAGCAATCGGATCATCAATACAGAGCCCGACGCCATGATGCTGATAAAGAAGTGGCAGTCAATGAAGCGGAATGTAACATTTGCGGTAGTATGTCTTCCGTTCAGTTTTGTGATACTTCATTTCCTATAATTCCAGGCTACTTTCCTTCACGTGTACCATTACACTAATGATGTTCCATGTAGACGTAAAGAATGCCTCTAAAAGTTTGACATTTCTTGGGAAAGGTCTCTAGTCTACTTTCCGCAACATTTTATGACCGTCAAACTTCGTAACATCTTGTACAACAAATATATTATGCAATAAAAAACACGCTTGCAAACAGACAACTTTAGATTGGCATAGAATGAAGCACACCTCGATAAAAGTCTGGTCAAGTTCGTCACCATGAACTAATCATGCTCTCGTGCTTCAATTTTTCTTTTAGTTTAACAGTTTGGACAAAATCAAGTCAATAAATTGGATTCTGCGCTTCTGGAAACTAACATTTATTGGTTGTAAAACCACATTTTTAGAAGACAGCATCTGGTTCTCTTGGACAGTGTTTGGGTAGGGTATTCGATGATTTTTAATTGGACACTGTTATGTAAATGTATGCCTGAGAAGGTCATTACTAGGGGATTTTCACAACGCCCGCAGTGTTTTGGACGCGATCAGAAATTAGATAAATTCATGATGCTAACCTCACATCCATCCAAATTGGATACACTGGTGGTTCGAATCAACGGTGATCGTGGCGTCATTATTTTTCAGTGTTTACTATACCACTAGCTACGCGAATTAGGGCTTCGACTATTACAAATATGACCACTGTTTAGAGTCTAGTTCATACTAACTTCCTATCCATAATGAGAGTGCATAGTCTGGAACCATCACGTGTAAAATCTTGTGTTGTACCATCAGAAGAACACTGATATCTTCTGACAAATAATTATTCATTGTTCAGGCCTTTTTGGGTTCTTGTTTACTGTAGCCAGTTTACTTCCGATGATTATAGACAGGTCACGAATGAAGATTGGAGTCCTAATCGAATTTTTGCATGGAATTCTGTTCTGCGTCTACTTAACAGCCAGCTACAGTTGAAAGCACGCATAATAGTGAAAAAATGTACCACGATATACAACCGGTAATTGTTGTAGTTATGAAACCGTCATAACAACTTCATAGTGTTGTTATGTTCCCTTCGGAGAGAAACTTTTCAAGAAGAATCATTAGCTTTCAACTGAAACAACTAAAACCGGCTAGCTTTTTACATTGAGTATATTGCTATGTAGACATTCCTCTTACTAATGTGCCTGACTCAGAGTTAGCAGTGAAAATTGGTACTGAATCCCCGGGAAGAAATGACATGACAGTCCCACTAGGCCAAATTCAGTTTCTTAACACATTAACTTCAGATGAGACACAACCGTGAAAAATTTGTGCTACGGCTTGATACAAACCAGCGAAAGAAACAACGTGTCACAACACGGCAATTGCTCCATCAGCTAAGCTACGAAACTACGCCAGCAGCTTAGACATTTCACGTTTATGCTGAGTTATTCACCCGTCCCACTGTCTCACATGGCTTCGCAGCTCAGCTGGTACAGTGCTTGTCGCGTTTGAGCATGCTGATAGTGTCACTGGTTTGAATCCGTCCGCACCACCGATTTTTCACAATGGGGTATGATGTTGTCATAAATCTGCCAAACTACTTGTTAGTAATATACTAATATTTGATAGGATCACTAACTTACTTATGACTGTTTGTGATCGGCTTTTATGTGTCCTGTTAACGGACCAAGATATTAACTAAGCTTCATGCAAGAAACTATTCCATTGCTTTTTCTGTTGGCCTGAAAAATGATAAATATCCAACTCGATATTTTAGCTGAACGGAGCCAACAGCTCATTATCTTTCCGTGCATCATGTGAACTAACGTGGCAGGAACTATTTCGAATTGTTAGTTGGGAACTCTTTGTTGAATCAACACCGATCAGTTGTCCACTGGACCGTGTGAATGATGAGTTTTCACTGTGATCTTTCTTTGAGTGTGAGTGAATCGTTCACAAAAGCACTAGCTCATATGCAGATCCGACGAGTAAGAAAATACAGTTCCTTTTACCAGTGTTGCACTTGAAGTGATTCAACTATACTGAATAAATGGTTAGGGTTTTTGTTAGGTGGAGGTTGTCAAATTTCGATAGTCACTCCTACACTCTTGTGTGGGTCTGGAAAACATGATGGCAGCTAAGCAGGCTCACCGCTACACCGTCCTGTGACGATATTTGTTGGATTCCACAGCATCGTTCAGCTTACTTTATCTTGTACATTTTTGTTAGCCGACATTTAAATTAATTTTGTTCAACTAGATGTGTAATGGTTTATATTGCGTGACGGTTTTTGCGGTCTTATTATATACAATGTGAAACCAACCAACGGAATAACAAACATACCATGCTGTGAAAATTAAAAGGGCATTGGAAAGAGAAAGAAGGAGAAAGATGGTGACCGCAAAACAAGTCACACCTGTGCACACACAGATTTGCAACGCGTGTCAGCGGCATTTGTTCTGCTTTACGTTCATTATGTTCATTATTCTTCATGCGAAAACCAGGATTATTGAGGCTGTCTAGTAAAGAAAGTTTCAGCTTAAGTGCCTCCATGCCCCAAACTCGATTCACACGTTAGTCACTAAACCGTCACTTTCGGCTTCGCAAACAGCGCGCTGTGGTAGGTGGTGAGCTGACATTCTTCAGATAATTCAGTGAATCCTATGGAACGAGATGTGTATGCTCGGGGGTCGGCACAGTCCATCCGTTCCAGTGACACGTCGGCTAACTTTGTCATTGCTGATACGATGTTCTCGCCGCAGGCCGCTTATGTATGTTATAAGGGTCGTAAATGGACACTGTGAACATCAACAGCGCAATGAGATCAGTATTTGAAGCCGTTCAATAAGACAGCACCTGCAGTGCCATTGTTCACTCGGCTTTTCACATGAAGACCAAGATCATGCCGACGCCATAAATGACGTAATTTAGCAAACGCCATCAGATTCTTGTCTTGCGACTTGTGATCTCATGAGACATTCCATCAGCACTGGTATAGCTCTCAGGATGCATGGACTTCCCAACTATCCTCCGCGGCTCAGCGTCAACCCCGACCATATCGACAGCATCATCAACATTTCCATCTTCATCATCACCGGGCTATCGACCAGCATATTCCTAATACCCACCAACATCACTACCAGTTACACAGACTGCTGGTGTGAGTATTTCGAATTTGTTGAGAGGGGCATTATGTTAATAAAACTGTGCATGGTTTGCACGTGCGTTCGTTTTTCTACAGCACATCATAGAACGAAGGATAGATGCTACCATTATTAACTGCATTTTTCTCCCTGTATGAAGTCCCAATGCAGATTCTCAACATAAATAATGAGGCAGAACAGTTTTAGGTGTAGAGCAAGACGCTGTCCTATCCAAATTGACAAAAATTCAAGATCTGAGAGCATATTATAGGGAGAAGAATCATCTTGTCTTAAGAGTCCAATTTAAAAGTATTGCATTATCACTGTTTGCGAGGAGGAAAAGCCTGCATGCACAATACCAGCTCGAAAAAAGTGCCACGTAGTTCTGTGTGTAAATCAAGCTTATGAGCGAAGTTTACATTGTAGACCGTCTATTTTGCTGCCAGATCTGATCGTGTTCAGTGTTACTCAGAACTGGCAGCGGTTGTTGTTTAGCGGCATTTGAACAAAGCAGATTAGCTGCTTACCAGGAAGCATGTTGGGCAACCACGTAATTTCATTGTGCCTTAAATCCCGAGACAGAGCTAATAATTATTAATCAGATATACGTTGAAACAGAGCTGAGAAAACCATAAAACATACCAAGTCAATAAAACTTGATTTGATTAGGTTGAATTGCTGATATGAGCAAAATACTCATTAGGAACTGCACCTGGCAGTGTGCGATTTAAACGCCTGAAAAGTGTAATTATTTTGGGCGAAATTCCATCCTATATGGGTCGCGAGGACCAGTCTTGACATTTTTCGTTCAGAAGTTGCACTGATCAAACGAATAAAAACCGTTATAGTGAAGATGACTATATCCAGAGAGTTCACACAATAGGGTTTACTAATAGGGCTTACTAATAAGACACTCGAAATCTATGATGGTGTTGTCAAGACGGAATGTTTTAGGACGGCAACGTTATAGGTTATGGACTCACGATCATTCATAATAGATGAAAATTTGCTTTTCTCAACGGCTGGCGAGGTTCCAGAAAATATGTCGAAACACTGCCGGGTTGTTATTGCTATCACCGTTATTTAACGATGGGGATTCATGTATCTTAAGAAAAATTGCTCAGATACACTTTCCAGATTACACAAAAAGTCAATCATATGAGATACATTCATAGTATTTCTGCGGAAGGGACTTACGTCTGAGTTCTATTACTAAGAGGTTATGTTTGACGAGAAGCTCGGTTGATCTGAAATGGACGTCAATATCAATCTGTTATTGAGTTGGGGTACCATGTGGAATGCTTTTCACTGAGAACATAGCATCGATGTTTTCAACACGTCTATTTTTCTGCCAACATGCAGGAACCTGTCATTTTGAACACAGAGTTATTTCAAGGTTGGAATACTTCTGCACATCCGGAGGGTAACTGGAAACCTTACAGTTGAGTACTACGTTTTTTCTTTTCCTCTATATTGTTACTGTTTACTACTACATGCAGATTCGAGACGTGGAATGTGTTGAATAAAAAATGGTCGCTGCTTTGTTTTCTTCATCAGTAAAGAATAGCACGCAATATTTACGATTTTTCTCTTTTTTACGTAATTAAAACAGAATTATCTCGTAATTTCGATAGAACAACCAAAAATTACAAAACTCAATGTTATTCTAATCAGTATTTTCCATACTGAGAATACGTAGGTTTTGGCAGGACCATAAACACAGTGGGAGACACCTCGTGTGTAAAATTGAGCATTTTTAGCTAATTCGTTATTATTAGACGACGTTGGGCAACATTAGGTAGCTGAAGTAATATTTCCTAAGGTTTCTGCGCATACAGACAGGTTTCATAAGTTTCGTTCATAAGGCTCTAACAAACTTTAGGATACCGCATATTCTGATGATGAGCAGAAGTCGGACTGTCTTGATGATATCACTTTACGGTATGCTTCGAATATGTGTCTGACAATATGAAAGGGTGTACTTCGGTCCTTGTAGCGGCTGGATTGGTCAAAAATATCGACTGATATTGCACCCACTTTGAAACGTTATAGAACTTCGCGAGTCCGATTTCCATACCGGCAGTCCACGGTGGATTTCACTGTCATCTGTGCTGATCAGGCAGAGATAATAAGCGGGGACCAGGAATCGGAGGTGGGGTGAATCCACCTACATTAAAAGAGCAGTGACAAGGTGTACATCTATTATTTGTTTATCCTCCATCAAAACCGACATACTTATTGCACAAGTAAGAGCTTTGGTAGGCTGTACCAAGGGTTGCCATATCTGTCCTAATTCACAACGTCCTTATCCGATGATTCTAAACAATAAAAAGTTGATCGCAGATTGTGAACATGGAGGCAAACATCATGAATTATTATAACCACGATTTCAAGGTTTTTGCGGCCAATCCTGGGAATAGTAACAACTCAAGGTGACAGGAGCCCATTCTTACTGAGATTTGAGCAAACTGCAGAAAAGTCACTCTGGAAAGTGCTCAGTTACCCGAGTATTAGACCGTTTTATGTAGAGCCCAACCCGATTACATAAATACTGTAAGTTACTTGGGAAGAGGTCACTTGCTCTACTTGTTTCTTGCAGTTTGATGTCACCAGTATCTTCACTGATTGACAGATTACGCCAAGTTTGACAGTTTACTAAGTTAACGATATGGTCGCAGTTGGGTGTTGCGACAACCGTCTATCAAACGCACCACGCACAAATGGAACCTTTGGAAAACAGTTCTTGGGCACTGTTCATAAGCGAACATCCAGTGTGAACGAAGCTGGCTCATGTAACTAATTTAAACTTTATGTACGTCATTCTTTAGCTAGCTGTCTATGTAAAAAAGAACAGCAGTCTCAGCTTCGTCGTGTTTGTTGAAATGGATGGAACAGCTGAAATGTAAATTCATGGGGTGAGACATTAAACAACAGATACGCTCACTTTTACATCCATGTTTCCACGACGCATAAAGGTAGTTTTGTTTACTGCATGACAAACAGGCAGCAAAGGATTTACACATTAAATAACTCGGGGGAAGAAGGTAAGCTATTTGGAACACAGTTAATCAAACTGGACAACCCGCAGTGGAGTTGAGCGATCGTATTACACTACTCATACCACGGCTATTCAGTAGCAGGTGCAAAGCATATATTTTGACATCATACAAGCAACAGGAAGAATTCAGGAAGGATCATCAAAGTGCAGCATCACCCATAACGGTCCCTGCTATTTAATGGAACTGAACATTGGTATATGTGGTAGCCCAGACTGTCTGAGGCCGAATACCGTGTGCAAATGAGTGGTTTTGTGACAGGTCTGGTTTACATGCTTAACCCATGTATTGCTTTGTCGAATAAATAACCCTTGTGCCATCCGAGTTCTTGCATCACAACAATCCAAAAAGACAGTGGTATGTAGAAGCATACCTTAACAACCGTAAGATAAGGAATGGAAAGTTGGTTATTATTATTATTTTGCTATGCAATTGACCGGAGAGGTATAAGGTCATTGTATTCTGAATACAGTTGGGAATGCCCATCCACCGATTGTCTCGTCGTGCACTATCTACCACGTGTAGCAGTCACATCTCAGAAATGGCACACTAATCTGTTATCTGCCACTTTGTGTTTATTTCTGCAACCGCTTTAGTCACGCAAGTGGCGGTTAGGGAAACATAAGAAAGATATCGGAAAGCATTCGTGGATACCTCTCAAAAAGGTTCTACAACGGTCTAATAAAATCTAGCACCAGCGAGATTGGTTCAAACTCCATCTAATCTGCCCCTGGAATGATGTTATGTGAAGCATACCGATCCACCTGCTACGTTCGTCTATTCTCCTTCGTGGTCGTAGAAATGCGACTGTCATTACAAGCACAAGCTGTCGCCATAAACTGCACAACTTACTTCCGTGATCTCAAAAGCTATTCTCACAAACACAACGTCCTGCTGTCAGTAATCCCCCAGACATTTTGAATACAGAGCATTCTGTACCAACTGACTCCGAGGAGCGCTCATCTCAAGCATAGGCCTCCTCCACCAGCAGACCATGGTCATTTGCAAAATGTGTAGTTTCAATGATCGATCTGTTCTGTTCTTGTTTCCATATATTGTTTGCACATGTCCAACTGTAGAAGCCTGACAGCAAGAACCATAATCAGCCGTTTGCGCACTACTTACTGGAGTAAGCGATTTGTGTGATAAGTCCGACAAAGAAATTCGGGTTCACCGCCAACAAATTAGCATTTAGACGCAATACTAAGAGTGAATATTGCACACTTCATAAATATAGCGTGGCTTCTTCGGCTGAACGACGTTTGCAGCATAGCCAGAAAACTATTCTCCATGGCAAGAATCATCCCCACAGTGTACAATTTAAACACTGGCTTTTTGTTCCCTCAATAAGTAGAATGTTCACAACTTGTTGTTTTGGGCCCGATATCGAACGACTTCATATATTTTGGAAGACCGATGCAGTAACGACTACGTCACATAGAAGTATTCACCGTAGAGAATTCGATAATTTATAGTTTTGTATTAGTCTATAGACTGCGAATAATTTGCATTCAAAAGCGTTTGATATGATTACCTGACTGTGTTCTTTTGCATCATCAACTAGATCAAGGTACAGTCCCTTTCTGCACTTTTCTTGTGCGGTTTTTATGCTCTTAATCCTCACCCGGCTCGATTTGTATACGAAAAGCTGTGTTACTATCCTCAAATACTAAACACTAGTCATTTTGTGATGAGAACTAATTTTGGTCGTCCAATCTGTAGCCTGTGAAAAAATATTAGCTCCAATTTCGGAACTTCAATTTTTCGTGCCACAGTTTGAAGCTGACAGTAAAATAACAGTGCTAAAAGCTGAAGACGACAAACATTTAAGGCTAACTGACGTTGTGACTTGAATTGGTACCGCAATTCATGCCATTTCGTTGGTGCAATGTAATGACTAATACCCAATCGAACGGACAACACAAAACAATCCAATGAGCTTATTATGTTTGTTTATAGTGCATTACGTTTTCACCATTCAGTATCCACAACAGGCCAGTCGATCTGCTGCTTGTCGTAATGTTTCTTCACACGACTCAAAGATGATTCGTGTAATCTGTAATTACGCGTTCACCGTAGAAAACCTATATGGAAGAAAGATGATAGAAATTAATGAGCAGGCTTCTGTTCCACGGACATCAAATCTAACACCGGCCAACTCCCAGAAAATTCAGTTTAGGTTCATTGCATAAAAATGTTCGAATTCTCAGTAGGTGGACTTATCACTCACGCTATGTATTCTGTTCATTCTGAACGGTTACCCGCCACAACCAGTCAGATCAGTAAGCTGTCATCACGATCTAACCATAACTCTTGCGGTAAGCTCTGTTTTGGACAAGTTCCTACCTACTTATGACAGAAACAACAAAAACAACTGTCCTGAACAGTACACCCTAAGTCGCTGTTTTTCAGTATGTACAGGTAAACAAGCTGGTCATCTGATCGTTGTTCATTCAATCAATCACTGTCTCCTAATTACGATCGAATGTCCCGTAGGCTATATAACACGCCTTTCAAATTCTTCCTGAGCAAGGTCACATGCGACTACAAAAACGGTGGAATGTGTAACCTTCAATAAAAATAGACGCAAGTGTATTTTTAAATGTTTGTTACCATCTTGGAATTTTAGTAACCCGTGTTTCGTTATTATAAATGTACCACACATTCTTGAATAACACACATTGGAAAAATAAGTAAAACTGCAACAGATGAATATTAGTCCTTAACAAGCATCCATTAACATACTAACTCAAATAACACTATACGCATAGTTATTCACTTCTACCCGTCATTTCATGATCTACGAAAAATCTCTTAAATTAGTCCCGAACGAAAAAACCTATAATGCAAAGTTTTGTCAATGTTTGTCATGTATCTTCGAGTCTATGTCAGCCCCCTATGATTATAACTAGTTATAGTTATAAGCTAGTTGTGTAGTTACGCCCCGGATCTTTGGATTAATTTTAAATAAAGATCACACGGTAGCTAAGATAGCAGTGGAAACTGTCCCCCCCGCAATATAGAATGTCTAGAATATCAAGTCATGTCTGGTTTTCTCAGGACATTTGGTGTCATCAAAGACGTACTGCTCCTTTGTTCTTCTGGAAATTAGTCAGTTTTACTTCTAAGGACAGATTTATTTTTTCAAGCAAGTGATTCACCACAACCCGAGCTGCGTCTTAGGTAGCTTTTTGCATGCTTATCATCGTCCTGTCAGTAATGTGGGGTGACTTTAGATTGATATATTACAAGTCTTGGTTCCATTCCAATATGAAGCGTTCGATAACTAATCCGACTGACTCATGCAACTTACTGCTTATTGAAACTTGATTTAAAGGTAAGTGCCGTACAAATGATGAGTTGTTCCGTGTAGGAAAAATTTTGGAATGATGGGTGTCTCACTTAGATACTGGAGGATATACACGCAATTAGCTTTTAGTTGCTCGTCTCCTCAATGATTGTTCTTGTTTTAAAAACAAGTAGAACAGTTTGCAGCGTGTGCCCTTGTTCGGTAGTAGATACCAGTTGCCTTTGGCAACCTGCGTCATCTGTGGCGTAGAAAGGAAGGGTATATAATGTACGTGTGAGTTCAATTTTGCTCTACGGTTGGGAAGCGTGGATTGTTAACAACGAAGATATCAGCAAGCTCGCTGTGCCTGATCATCATTGCCTCCGCCAATTAGCGCACACTAAGTGGACTGGTAGTGTGAGCGGACGTGTATTGCGGAACGCTCGGGATGCGCCATCAACTTGTCAACTACTCAAGTTGCACAACGTGTGATAGTTAAATTACGTACTCCGTATGCCAGCTAACCGTTTATCGTACCTGGCATCATATATTGAGACCACGACAGTTGAGTGAAACCACGTGGTTGTCAAGCAACAACCGAAATGTGAAGACCCTGACTATTTTATTGAGCAAAGTAGGTAGGTTTCGTCTACCTTGATTGGGCCCTCGTGTTCACTCACATCGCTGGTTGAAAACGCTATATGAGATGGCGGAGTGTCGCGGTCATTGGCATACCTATGTCCATAACATTGCTTGTTCTTCTGCTTAGAAATTTTTTCAACTTCCTCAATGACGTTTTCTTCTAGGATATCCCACGTCACTACTGCAGTGAGCAGCAGTCCCAGCCACAGTACCCTTCGATCAGGCTGTTGGATTTTACGATGATAACTGCCAAACACCAACCCAAAAATGGTTGTTTAAAAGCTACTGTTTTGCACCCCGTCATTTGATATTTTCTAGAATTTTCTGCTCATCTTGTTCAGAATTAAACTTCCGCCAATATTGAGTAAAGTGAAAGCTTCTCATTATTACCAAGTCGTAATATGACAAAGTATGGTCGAGGTGCAGGTCACTCATAACGCTTTTGTAAACGAAAACGCATTTGGCGAAACCACGATAAACGTTTCTAACACGTGATAATATGCAATTAGTTCCTCCAACAAGCCCACATGTCTTTAACCATCTTGAACAATTACAGCATGGTCTCCGTGAACTTAATAATGTTACCATTGCTTTTCATGTTACCAAATATATTTTTGTCTTTTGCTTGATTTATCTATTCGTCTTCAGTGAATGGAAGTCTTGAAACGGGGAAATATTTTTGTCGGTGTTTATAATTTTGTTCTCAGCTGGAAGCCGCAAAAGGTTCAACTTCAGACTTTCTTTTCTACAGTGAATTGAATGAAATATAAACTATAACAGAACCCTTCGACTGAAATAAACAAACATTGGTGCATGTGAAGCATAAGCTGTTGCAAAGCATTCTAGTATAACATACTCCACCCAATTTAGTGACACATCTTTTCAATATTCTCATTAACTAACTGGAAGAACATGACACTGTGATACATCCGTTTGAGTGTGGACCATATAACAGATTGACAGTACCTGATGACAAACCATCAATTGACCTCTTGTTGAGTAGATTTGTTTTTTCTCCGTTAATTCACTTCTGTGTGAAGACTGCAACATATAACTCTGGGCCTCATTGTTGGCAACCGTCAAACTTTAATCGCTAGTGTGTGTTACACAACCGAATTAGCTTGATCAGCAAATTACAACTTACTGTTCTTATTCGTTTATCTGCATCAATTTTTCGGTCAATAGATTCTGATTTTTCTTTACATTCAAACAATCTTCTGCGTTAGTGCAATCAACTACACCATTCACCTCAAAGGTGCCCATAGTAAACCCGTTCAAGCCGTCATATGACATTAGTGAAAACTTCAACAATTTATTTTTCTAACCAAGAATACGGGGCAAATATTACCTCTACAAGATTTACCATCTTTAGCCATTTCTGTAAACAAATAACCTGTACTTTGTACACAGCCAGTTTTCATTAAACCGGGAAGTTCATTCGAATTCGAAAATACTTCATGAATTAGGCCTGCATCCCGAAGACTGATCACAACTTTTATTCCACCTAGAAATGCTACCCCCTCGTTTGAAGACACATAGTTTGAGGTTTATAAAGGCAGATGAAACGGGCCATCATTGTGCTAGAAGTTAAAGATCCTAGTCACTCAGCAAACAGTGTCGGTTTTACGATATTAGCAAAAAGGTGTCCTACGGATTATGATTAGTTACTTCTCTGAATAGACACTGCTTACTTCGAGCCACTCTCGTTAGATTCGCAGATCGTAGGCTCAAACTGAATCGAATTTCACCTTGGAATGTTTACTACAAAGCTATAGTAGAACATAAAGTCGGCCCCATAAGTAGAAAAACATTAGTTTCCGTACCAAAATGACGCTTCTGCTGAATTATACTTTCATTCAAAGCATCGTTTTCTGAAGGCGACACATTACTCACTATCACAGAAGTACGACTGGTTATTGAAAATCTAAGTAATCGTGTCAGCAGTAGTAACCATTCTGTTGTTTGAGTTTCATACAGACTACCTCCTGAGTCCTGCTGATGAACCTAGGCCCCGTCGATGATTAAAAGGCATCCAACGCTTTGCTCTCCAGGACAGATTTACTATGAGTTTTGCTTGTGAGAATCCTGGATTTGGGGCAAATTTATCTTTTAATAACAGTGATATCTAAGACTACTATTTAATAAAGTACTTTCAAGGACGATTACTTACATACACTAACCCGACATGGGATTGTACGTAAAGCTTTCATGCTTCAAACCGCCCACGGAGATGTAAGCATTACTTGTTAAAGTTAACCATACCGTCACCTAACTGTAATTTGGACAAAATATTAACTTCCAATCTGTGCGCAACGTGTTGACTGGAGCTGTTCTGCACAACCGGTCGCATCAGTGAAACACTTTTGGAGCTAACGGTCATCATTCAATGGACCGGAAGTGGTAGTCAGTAGATCTGACTCCACAACGGTTTCTAGTCACAGTAGTGTGAACCCCTAGTTTTCCCATGTTTATTCACTATAGTCGTACTGATTACTTGTGCCGAGAAATAATTGAACGGTTTGATATACGGTCATCCTTCAAAACAGCATCTATTTGAACATAATTCATATTTGCATTCAAGCTAACTTTTTTGCTAGCCTCTTCTGATTGAGATCTCTAAACTGGAGCTTGACTTTTAGTTCGGCCTACCAGTAAGGTATATATTATTGTCACGGCACAGTTGTGAACTTCGGACACATTTCGTGAAGTAGTGCGTTCGGCCATTGCACGGCTGATCATACAATGAACAGGGCTGAACTAGTATTCGCAAATGTTTAGCCACCTGTGCGTATAACCACTGGTCAAGCTGTCCGATCGTCTAAATAGAAGACAGTTTACTTTGACGGATAACCTCGAGAATGAAACTTCCGGGTTAGGTCAAAATCTCCGATTTCATTGAACCTGCTTTGCAATACTTTCGGATTAATGAAAAACTGCCATAGATTTCGCAAGGATGAAATGTAGTTTTACAGGAAGAGACTGAGTCTGGTTCTGTTTCTTGAAACAGGCTGACGGGGAATTTTATTCATATATAAAGGCCACGATCAATTGTAACTGATGCTTAACCAAAGGCTAATCATATAGTTGACTGCTCGTCAGTGCGTTGGAACCGATAGTCGAATATGGCTTGTTGTTTGAATCAACCACAAATGAATGACCCACAACTGCACGCGATGGCACTTGGATTATTCATTTTCCTAACCGTTATCGTAAATGTCCGGTGCTTCAGCCTATGAGAGCCTCTTTGATGAGAGGCTACTATGAGCCATATTCAGTGTATAATCCGTGTGACAACTATGTACAATTGGCAACAAACGTCTGTTTATTACAATTTGGTTGATCGGTCTTTCCCAAGCGTTATAGCAAGCTATATCGAGAATAATGGAGTGGCCCAAATCGTCGCCAATTTTCAGACCACTTATGAGAACAGCTAGATAACTGAGATCAGTCGATTATCATACTGACAACTATAAGTCATTGGCTTCGAGATCACATTACAGAATAGCTTTTACAACTTTCAGGGGAAAAATCATGTCACAAATAATTGCCTGAAATGAAGCTAGTTTGTTTTATTGTGAAAATCGTTTAAACAACTGTATTTAGAGACGGTGAAGGATTTCTTTCAATAGTAGTTCGGACACATTTGTTCACTATATGTGCCCGATATTCAGTGTGCCTGTTCAACACCTGCTTGCTTTATTCTGACACCCTCAATGCTGTAGGCGTACGATACGTAAGTGTGACACGTGATATAGACCAAATGAGCCGAGAGACCGACTATTGGGGGCCCGAGGATATTATAACCATCAGAATGAGATCAGGTTCTGCAGGAACACTACGTTTTACTCTGTCTGTTCAAGCTTCAGTCAAATCACACCATTTACAGCAATTTATACTCATATGGGTCAATATGCCTTCATCGACCCCACGCCTCGTCCATACTGGGACACAGTCTTATCATCCTGGCTGCTCTAAAGTCTGTTCAGTTCATATGGTCGCTTTTGAGGATAATATAACCCTCTCGTTTGAGACTGAAGATTGTCACGCGCATGTCCACACCTTGCATGGATTCGTCAGCGTCAGCCACTAAGTTTTAGTATTTTTGCCCTTTAAAACTTTATAGACGGCGACCACATTTCGAGCGTGGTCCCTTTCTGTCAACTTAGTGGATGAGCCATATCGGCGAGAATTGACATGAACTAGCTAAAAGACGGAGGAATGTCAGTGGGAATGTGACAGCTGTGGTCATTTGTGGGTGATGGTTAATGTACGTGAACACCAAAATCCCCTACTACTCATCGGTAAATATTTTTCATAGTAACTCAACTAGTCGGGAATATTGGACACATGTTTTTTCTTCATCTTAGCCTGCAATGTCTTAAGTTGTTCTACTAAGCTGAAAGTTAAGGTCTTCTCCTTAACTGAACACTGTTTTATCGACGTGAAAAATCCGGTATCTTGTTTTTCATATAATAATTCACTTCTATTTACTATAGCTCAGTTGCTATTTTTCTAATACAGGCAGACTTATCTGATGGTCAGTTTGGTCTGGATGCTTTCAGTAAGTATTTCGTACCTCTGTGGAGATCTGCAGAGTCACTACTAAGTTGAATTGACATTCTGTGCTTCCTTCTCAAAAGATATGGCATTCTTCAGACTTCCACTCATTCGTTCCTAAAACTGTGTTCCATTAGAATCAACCCTATTAGAATGCTTCTCATTAAATATATATCTGTATCGCCATTTCAGTCAAGTTAACAAGCCTCAGCTGTCGATGATTCTGTCATCCGTCACCTGACCCAATTCATGGATATTCATGATGATTTTAATGAAAACAGACTGTATAACGAAACTGTTAGCAGCTTCACTCTGTCTATTTAGTGTGTGAATGAATGCTACGGATACACTAATAAGTTTCATAAAACTACTACTTGACCTGATTTAAAGTGAACCTCCACAGTGTGGTAAAGGTGTAGTCTGAGGCCTGTCGATTTTCCTCCGTTTCATTGTCAGATTGACAGTTATCTGCTCAAAACTAGTCTCCATTAGTAATATATGGCAATAGACATTTTTGCTTTTTCATGAAAAGCGGTCGCATGACAGTAGATTTCGGGTCAGAATTCTAGGTTTCGAACGCTCCCACTTAGTCTGTATACCATGACTGTGTCAGCCTGTACACTTGTGTGTCACCTGTTAGAGCCCGGCTGGACCGCATGAGATGTGTATGTATACTGCCATGGACAAATGGACGCTTGCCATAATACGTTCTGGTGAAACTATTACATACGTTAATCACCCCAAGCCGGGAAGGGTAACCCTTCGTGATTTGATGATGTTGGCGCGGTCGGAAACTTCAGTCGTTTTAACGAAACGCCAATATTCCTGAAATGTGCGCTCATTCACTCGTTTCAGTAACTGACAACACAATGAGGGTGGTGACTCAGGATTGCAAACATGCATTAAGCGTTTAAAGTCAATATATCTAAGTAACAAACACAAGAGCTGAAGAGGCAAAGAACGCAACTTTAGAGAGATAGAAGTCTTTCCTACATTCTTCTCAACCGCAATATGTAAGCATATTTTCAGGGCCTTGATTCGTCAAGAATCCAGTATCCGTTATTGGCTGGTCGTCAGATGTTTTTCATCTTTTAATGCAAAATCAAAAGTCATATTTACTGACGTTCACCAAACCGACAAGAGTTCACTGGAATCGAACGAGCGTTACACTATAAAGTATATCCGTCTTAACAGAGGCATATAGTATCCGGTATTGTAATTACGTGTACGAAATTCTTATTCCAACTGACTAAAGCAGTCCGTTCAGTCTGCCTATTATGGCCTGTCAGATTGCACAACCTAAGAAAATCGTCCAACATGTCGTTTGCTTCCTGCATTACAACTTGTTATTTGTGATTGCTTTATTTACATATAACCAAAAATACTGATGACAGATGTTTAGCTGATTGAGAACTTATTAGTTGGTGCAGTACCTCCATCAAGCTTGAATATCACCAGAAAAAAATACCGAGCGTAAAACATTTTGAACACGTCTTGCGGACCTGTCAAATTTGCTTGGGAATTGGTAACCATACGTACGTAGTTTTGAACCTATCAAAACAGTACTGCAACAGGTTGTACTTGACTATATTTGTGTACACCTTTTGGCAATACAGTAATTGTAGACAGTAACTGGCAATTTTACTGAAGTCGACCAGAATCCACTTGATGAAATTTATTGAATATGGAATTCAAAAGCCTTGTCTACTTATTACATTACAGATTGTTAGTCGTAAGTGATTTAACACTTGAAATCCAGAGCTGCCAAACAAACTGAAATCGCAGAGTAGCAAAGTGAAGTCTTTTGTCACTTACTCATTACAATAAAAATTGATTTAGTCATGCGTAGTGTGAGGTTGATGGAATACTGGTCAATATGCATGACTTGTACACATGCGAATCGGTGGACACTCACCGGTCGTGGATAAAGACGGTCTAACTGTGAACAGAAATCGGATTTGTGATTTTCCTGTTCCATAAAGGATGCCCAAAATATATTCTTGAATTAGAAAGCTACTTACAGAGGCGTAAACGGTTCAGTCACAATCTCTAGCTACTCATCAAAAACTAAGATTTTGTTAATTCGAACTTGAGTTGCGAAGTATTCACAAGCTGTGTCAACTTCTTTTAAAAGCCCTTGGAATAACCTGATTATAAATATTTCATTAAGCACACAGAATAATCTTCATGAAAGTCTTTGAATCATCAGAGTGTATACAGTTTATCAGATTACTCGCATGGCAGAATTCTTGGCAGCATCCTACTTATCAAGAGGATGCGCATTGGAACGTGATACTTTGGGTGTTAAAACGATCATCCAAACCTTACAATATGGTATTTATGATAAAATGTGGGCATTTAAGGGGCCCTTGTATTTTACATATCAGTCTGTTATTCGCCTTGCGGGAGAAACAGCTTCAAGAAAAGCAAGTTAGCAAAAACACCACGGTGCAACTAGATGAAGGATAGGGAACAGATGGTTCACAATCAAAATGATGGAGATTTCGTGTACATTAACGACGTTTGGTTTGTGGTTCAATTAAGCAAGCAGTGGACGGTAAAACCCAATAGAAACAAAGCAGTATATACACCTTTGACAGGTCACTTCCTCAACAAAATGACGGTGCAAGTACTGACACGTTGGGAAGCTCAGAGACTTCAGTCGTACAAACAACCATACCTTCATTAACTTGGAATATCTCACGGCGAATTTAGACTAGGTCACTCTCATCTGATTTTGCCCATTAAACTGGCTGACGGAAGCTTTAAGATCAGTTTAGAAATCGAGTGCACAAACATAACTAAATACATATGTATTGTTGAGCCAGGTTGAGAAGTTGAATATCATGCCGGTATTAAACGCAAAGGCAAATTCATTAATAAGTCAGTAAAAAATCAATCCATCTTACATTTCGAAGTCTTTTTTGGTCCCCAGTTGTGTCGCTTTTGAGAAATTCATAGACCTGAAACAGAAGTCGATCAACGAATGGGATCAAAACATTGCCAACCTGTCCTTATGGTGTATATCAAACGCACCTTCGGTGTGTGGCTTTCTACCGGAACAAAACAGGCAGACAGCTAAGCAGTTGAGCAAACGCACTAATTCTGATATGAGTTAAATACGTTACTAATTGCCGAAATAATCAAGATTCGTTTAGTGAGCTTGACAAACCGATGGAGTACGGGAAAAGGTTTGATTAGTTTACAAAATTCACATCTCGTTCTTCTCTACACATTTGGGTTTTATCAAGACAAATGTTCTAAACTGACCAGCTGAAAAAATATGAAATCTATGCTTGACTTTTATTCTGTATATGTCGTGCACATTTCCTAACATTTTCCAAACCATATGATTGTAGTCCATCTCACCACCGTTTGGATACACTTGTTTTAGCAAGTTTGTTTGTTGTTCTTTTTTGGCCACTTCGTCAGGATCTTGAACATTTCATTAACTGTTATTTTCCTTATTCGTTTACTTGTAATCCGGTTTGAGATTAGAGAATTATACCAACTTGTGCGTCCTCCTCAGCACCATGAGATTATCATTTTCTTGACCAACATCAAGATGTTTTCGAGAGCTATTAAGTAGTTCTGTTTATCAAACAACTACGGTTGGGGTCTTTGGTTCACCGAATACGTGTACCTTAGCGATGAGTCTGAATTCGCCTGATCAAATCCAATTCAAATAAGTAGTCTGCGCGGGCAACTGAACAATGTCGTCGTTGTCATCGTGTGCTTCTCATCTACCGAGCATAGGAAACGCTAGAGCAAAAAGAGAGTTTGCCTGAAATCATTTCACGAACAAAAGCCTCACAAATGCTTATAGTCCGCTGAAAGTTTTAAAGGAAAACTTACTACCCTGTAAAAAGCGTTAATTTAAACTTGAGGTTGTCGCGATCATCTGTGTCAGTGTAGTGTTGTCGGGCCTTGCACTTCAGATATGGCGAACTCAGAATTCACAATGTACGTTGGTTCACACTATAGTGTGTGCTAGATGAGCCGCAGCAGAATACGTCATGCGTTGCATTACTTTGATAACGACGATCTCCACAATCTCTCGAGTGATCATGAGAAGCTTCTAGAATACATTGTATATTTGAAAATGAACATCGTTTTCTTAGGCACTCTTTATTCGGGAGCTGTTAGGAACTATTACGGTTGAGTGAGTGACTTACATCCTACGACGAAACGAAATGTACCACTAAATACTTAACGCGTACTTTTACATCACACCGCACAATATTATCTATTTATTCAAAGTCAATTACTATCGAAAACTTACCCGGTTTTGCCGTTTCTCAATAACTTGTTAAAGATTTGTTGGTCTTGTAACGTAGTCTGTTGGGGATTGGCACCATACATGGTTTCCGCTCCTATTGGAAAGTTTGCTCGTGTGTATAACTTCTCAATGTAATGCCTAATTCATGACTCAGAGGCGAGTTTAGTACTGTTACTGTTCGCACTGATTAATTCGTTCAATCGCTGCTTTGCCCAACTGCAGGCACCCCACGATTTGAATGATTGTATAGCACCGGTAGTTTCCGGATACAACCTAATATTTGGTCTGACAAAGTAGAAGAAATATTCCGAATTCAGAATGGTCCGTTTTGAGGGATATTTGCGAGTTATTCTGGTCTACCTGCACACCGCTGCTGAGCAGACGAGAAGAACGCATTCTGATAAATCTATCAGATCTGCAAGATACAAGAACCTTAACAGGAAAACCTCTCTACATATTCAGAAAACCAAGACACAATGTTATATTGGTCAACATTATAATCAAGGAGTAAGTTGAAATGGGGTCATCTAAGTTAACTGTTATTTTTAAACCGAAAAGTCATTGAACGACATGTGGATGGCATTTGCCACTGAGATGGTTAATTATGAAACTTAAGTGAGTTTCCCAAATATTTTTATGGTATAAAAATTTATAAAAACCGAGCGATGACTGCAGATTTGTGAGCGTGGTGTGTGATTAATAAAATCAAAGTAAGTGGAATTATTTCCACCCTTGAATAAAAATAAGCCGAGTGATTTCCAGCATGCATGCTTTCTACGTCAGTTTGTTCGGAAACCAAATCGTCGGTGTAATGTAGCGGCCGCTAGCCAAAGCTGATCTAACAAAAAAGCGCATAGTACTATCGTAGGTTTTCACTTTTATATGCATTGTAAACTGGCCGGACATCTACTCGTCCATGTCGAATTAAGTAAGTTGCAATCTACTTCATGGTGAAGATTACTTACCTACTTACTGTCACTCGTTCACCAACATAAGTCGACGGGACTGTTGTATTGTAGCGTGCAAAGAGAGAGGATTTTGTCCTTATTTGTCGGAAAGCATATGGATTTGTATCCGTGATGTGACCTCTGAACGTTTTTGACCCTTGTAAGACCACTTTCAGATTGCTCCGAACACCTGTTCCAATTGTTTCGCTCGTGCTTAACCTTGTTGAGTTTGAACAGTGCCCCTCAACCATCACAACATTGCTACGTTTTCTAATGTACTGTTGATACTTTACAACCAAATACCACAGCCATTCTGCAGCCCAAGATGTTCTTTGGTTTTCAGATGCAAGTTTGAAAACTCTCTTCGCACTATGTTGTCGTCAAAGACATCGTGATTTAAAGGTTGGATAATCCATGGAAAGAAAATCAACACTATAGTGTACTTGGCTAGGCTTACAGAGTACAAAGTACAGTTGCGGGTTCTCGTCGGTGCCTGTATCAAAACAGAAGTCTTGTTTGAGCTCTTCTACAAACACCCTCACAGTCTGCGACGGCGTGAAACTAACAACCATTGATTTTCTTAGATGTAACTGCTACTCAGACGTTTAGCTGAATAAGCTAGTATTATGCTTATCACGTACAGTGATATTTAATCATTGTATTGCCGGCATGCGAGCGTTGTCATTTTGATATGCCGGCTGTAACTGAACTTATGGTGTCAGTGTCATGATCATTATCTATTCAGGGAGTTCTCCATCTATTGGACTGAATGCCGTTGGATTAGTCGTTTAAGAGAACCTGAGTAACTGCCACAACATAAGCTATAATGGTTTATCCGAAAATAAGTCAAAGACTTACTCAGACTGCATGCAGTACATGTTTGTTTATAGTGAACCATTTGGGTCCGAAGACGTCGACGCACGCGAAAAGTTGTGATGAGTACTTGCAGTACATCAAGTTGAAACGTGCTTCGCGTACCAGGTGCAGTTGACTGAACTCAAGGTTGCGATCAGATGCTCTTATGCTTATGTGTGTGGTTGTCTCTTATAGAGGGATTGTGACATCCACATGACCGTGTTCGCGACGTTCAAGGGAATAGAATTAGGTTACACACTTTCGGATAGTGGATGTAACGGTTTTCCAAACCTATTCCAGTGAACAGTCACTGGTCAAACATGTTTAAGTTTGTTAGGATGAGCAGTCCGCTAATTTTTAATCACGCAGTTGAATAAATAATTCTGAAGTGAAACACTATAACTTTGTAACACCAAAATTGGTCATACACTCCTCAATACTATTGAATAATTAACAACACTGCATCGGAATCGATAGTTATTATTACAGGTGTATTGCCAACATATGTTGTCCGAGTTCTTTCGGATATGTTACAGTAAACGCACGTACTTCATGGTCGATAACTTACTTTGACCTCAGAGCAGAATATTTATGGTTCTGTTCAAAACTTCATGTCAGTTATATACAAGTTCATCAACTTGTCCGCGATCAGGCGAGTAGCACAAAAAAGCTGGTTTTATTTGGGGAATCGTTTTGCCCCAGTGGTACATGATTAATGGCTGGCGGATACGGTACAAAGAGAAACTGAATGACCTGAGATGTTATATGGAAATAGATCACAGAAATAAAGATCTTGCGGTTGTTTTGCCACTGTGAACGAAAGTCATGTTGCTTCGTTAACGTTAAAATAACCGATTTCTTGATTTTTCAGCGGTAGATGTATTGTTTATTTACGTCTCAAACGATAGTTACTAAATGGAACGCTGTTTATTCGCCTGAAGAGAACAATACCTTATGAGATCGATCGTATTGGTACATCGGATGCGGTCTTTATATTATACTAGCTCATACAGTAATGATTACTAAACATATTTAATATTATCTGGGCGAGTGTGACGTGATGCTAGCGGTCTGCATTGTCCCTTTAGATCAAAGTGTTAAAATTAAATAAACGTACTAATAGTTACGTATATGTCATCTTCAACTGAATTGTTTTATCCAACTGTCGGATTTCAGTGGACTCCAGAACTTAGTATCTTTACACTTTAGAGATTTGCACTTGTCAAATGTACTGCGTCTTTTCATCTAAGGTCATCAGGAATAGCGCTGATGAGAAGTCGTCCTATATCGTTTTATTTTCAACGTAGCAATGAAGATATATATTCACAAATGACTACCTAAAAAATGCTATTTTTGTACGCGGTCCTTTGATAGACTGAAGATGAATGCACCGCTTTAAGTTCCCCTTATTGCTTCAGCACACAGCTTTGGCGCGCTTAAAGCGCACACGGCAAGGGCAGTTGAACTAAATCCATTTCTGTTTTAAAATATCGTTCAATTCAACTAACAGGCACTAGCTCTTAGCAAATTTGTACAACCCAGCAATAACTTATGAATACTCAGTCCGGTTAACGGACGTCACGTGTGTCTATTAATTATAGTGACTGTACAAATTGTTGCACATCACCTCGTTTTAAAGTTACGATAATGGATCTTTGTGTGAAAAGCTACCATGAACTGCATTCACTTTAACCAATGGTCCCTATTTCATATTTGTGGACAAAATAATTGCTTCACTGAATTAAACCTGTACCATCTAACGACTGAACAGAACCCTCAGTTAAATATTAAAATGCGGTGTTTCAATGAGATACTCTGCTAAATAATTTCACGTGAATACAGTTATTTTGTCTTTTACAAATGGTGCTGGCCAGCTGAGAATAATTTCTAGCATGTGATACGTGACCACAAGATCAAACATTACGCAGTTTAGACAAAACAGCATTTACACATTTTCGTAAAATCAAAAATGCCCGAATTTGCTGCTTCTTGTATGCAAGGTACAGGGACACGAAGTGACCATTTGCGAATTTTTAGGACATAACCTTCAAGTAAGATGATCTGAGGAATCTTGAGTGGTCTACTGAATGTATTGGACTTCAACGGGTAGCTAGATTTCAACTATTCGAGTTCAGCCTTTTAAATGTCCAGTATAATATGTCATTTTGCGTTGATCAACTGATTAGGTGAGCATTAACTAATCGCTGGGGCCAGAACCTGCGACAAGTACATAAGAACTTTCATACTGGTTAACCTGAAAGAGGGGTGCTGTGCAAGCTTGAACAAAAGCAGACCCAGTTATTCTAAATCTGCATCCGTTTGTGATTGATTTACATATGACCATGCTTGCAAGTAACCCGTAACTGATTAGCCGCATTGCAAAAGGGCCTTATGGTTGGAAACGTTTGCGTCATGCACAAAATATTCGTCTTTCGGAGAGATGCAATGTTCTACTAGCTTCCCTATCATGAGATTGTTAACTATAACTAATAAGAATGGGAGAGCTGACGCTGTTTTTAAGGTTAGGCGAGACAACACTCAATAAGCTTTGGGTTAGACATCCATAAGTTGGCACTAAGACCCTGGTGGACTAATTAGGCGGCGACTAATTTGTACACTTACCCTGGTAACGGAAGTGGGTTGCATCCAACGACGGCTATGCCATGATGGTTTGACTTCGAGTCCTTGAAACAGGAGAGCTCTGGAGAAAAAGATAGTAATACTTAGTAAATTTTCCGGTCTCAGTGAAATGGTTGTGACGTACAATATCATGAAGACGGTTAGAGTCAGATAATCGTTTTTTCTTCAGCGAACGTCCAGGTCAGCCGAATATTCACATATTGCTTGGTATTTCATGATCGTCTTCATGGGTTAGACGGTAGTCACTAGCAAAACCTGGTAGCTTTTGGAACAGGCTAGCTAATGTTAACCACAAGCTGTTCATTAGTTTAATTGCCACTGGAATTGAGGTTTGTTAGTATTTTGATGCGTTCTTCCCGTCCTTCGTATCACTTTCTGCATACGCCTTTTTGTCCGTAATTCAGGGACATCTTTTGGACTTGTCATCCGACCGAGTAAATCAGACTTCATTCAAAAAGTCTGTACCTAAACTATTTACTAAAGCGAAAGCTGATGGAGTTGTTGGAACTCGAATAATTGGTTATTGCTCACTGTAAATTTGCAGATTGGACTTTTTCTGGTTCAACTAGCCGAGTACCAGCAAGTTTGAGGAAAGTAGTTTGAATTACTGCTGACATAACTGATGATTCGAGCGATTATAAATTGGTAGGAATAATTGTGAGCCATTTCGTTCCTGCCATTTACTGTATTTGCCTGAAGTTTTATTTATCACTGGTAAGTACAAGGGATTTGGTTGATGTAAATTGGACAACACTAAGAGTTGATTGCAGTTGTCGTATTCCAACAGTGAATGATCCTACTTCTGCCGACGAAAACGTTTCATTGGAAATTTTCACAGCGACATACTTGACTAGCCTGTTCTTTAATCTATGATTTCTTATGCATTCACTAATGCACTGAGATTGGGATGTAGCAGTTTCCTGAATGATGGATGTTCTGCTAATCAGATTCCACGCACACATTGCTACAAGCTGAATTAAGATCGATCGGTGCCAATCAATCCGAAGTGTTGATCAACCACTATGCTGATTAGTGTTGTTTCCCTATCAAACGAGTGCCATTTTCTAGTGAATTGAGATCGCTTAGTGTCGCCCAGATTTCGGTTTATGATTGTTTTCTCGATACGGTAGCTCAACACTCATCATGTAAGTGCAAGTGTGTTTTCAACAAACTTTTTAGTAAGCTGGACCAGTTTGTACCGTGAGAAAATACATATCAACTTGCTGAACACAGAACAGGACAGATTTGATATGGCATACCTACTTTGCATCGGACAAACTCGAGACACGAGTTCCCGGATTTTCCCCCCATCCCAGAGATATGCGATGTCGTTTTTTCCAACGGACACTTTTTTAGACTAACATCCGGGAAAAGTGTTAGTGCACACTTTGTTACCGTTTGCTAAAATAATCAGCACTGTGCACTTCAATTAGCCCCGTGCTTTTGTACAGCGATACAGTTATGATTTACTTCTATGATTTATCAAATAAACTTATGTGATTGAAATATGGCGATATTAACGGACAGGATCAATCAAACTGTATGTGAACCAATTAATTACCTAGTTCATTGTGGGTTTTAATATCACCCTTTGTTTATATAAGTGCCAAAATTGCTTCTCACCGTGAACAGCAAATCAACCGGAGATTAGTACGATGAACCGGACACCGGGGGAAGTTGCTTCTATTTCAGATCTGTCCAACAGACATTTTGGTGAATTCCCGATACATGCATTGGGATGTTTACGCAACCTCATCAAATACCGAACGAAATGCTTCCAACCGTGCAAGTTTTCAATGTTTTTCATTATTTAACAAGTTTATTATCTAAACTTTATTCGACAAAACGATATCAAATTAATAATCACAGAAAACAGTCATTGTTGAGGTAGGCGAAACTCAGCTACTTCTAACGGTTTTTAAGCAGAATTTTGCAAATATTGTACCGTTTACACTAGTGCGGTCATATACACTTTTGTGCAAGGGACCTCAGATGTCCTTCAAGATGTCGTGGGAGACAGTTAGCAATGACAAGGAAAAAATTACTCTTTCATTTCACACCACAAGCGAACACCGTCAGTAATTAGGTTCGTGTCTTTGCAGTGGACAGGAAGCTGTCAGCACTGCGCTAGAACAACAAGGAACAAAGAGTAACAAATGAAGAGGAAACTGAAAGAGACGTTGGATATAAGTAACGAACCAACAAATTAAAATCACCCGTACAATACAAAGAAAGTGTTCGTCAATAGGGAAACTATCGTTTTGAGTAGTCAGATATGGCAGTTCAACAATATGGGTTTGGAGTGCGGAACTGACACATCAAATGACGATGTATTAAGAAAAATGCCAGACCGACGACAACTTGAACCTTAACAGTGACCGAGTTCAGCATGTCAACAACCTAGACCAGACCATCATTGCATGCTTCAACAAGCCAGCATCAAACAGATTGTTAACATCAGCAGACTGCAGCAACTCAGCTGTTTTAGTGGCTAGATGCTGTTCCCATTTACGTGCTGGTTAATAAACGACGTTTGCTCCTAAATAGCAAAAACAGTTAAAGTAACTATTGCACATACTCGACCCCACTATAGAGACTTTGGAAACAATGGTCAGCTTACCTAATGTGCCCCTCTATACTGACCACTTTGAACAACGAGTATATATGACGGATCACATCAGGACTGATTAGTCAAGCACTACGTGAAGAGCCATATTGTAAAACCTACTTGCAGATAGCGTAATTCCCTGAGGCACATAGACTGGTAAGGGTCTCTGTTTTGTGAGGAGCTCTGCACTAATTGGAGGACTTGGGAAACAAGACATTTTGTACAATAAACTATCGTTAACCAAACAGAACGACCGAAATGAACAAACGCATATAGAAAGAGTGGCTCATAGATGAGTGAAAAGTGAAGTAATGTCACCAGTGAACACAACAACTTATCTGACTCTAGTGTGATGTTTGATGCTGATAGTTGTTTTATTTATCGGTTTAAGATTATATTCAGCTTGGATCTATTTATTTTAGTTGTACATACTTACGTGAGTTCTCCTCTTCCTGATTGTTTACAAGGTTTTGTCTTCCATGGTCCTCTATTGATCTATGAATACTCGGGTTTACGCTAGCATCACATCAATATGATGCTACCTCATTTCTCAGCCAGCCTACTTTCCAGATGTTAATCTTATGTATATCGTTAGCAGTAAATTTGGTCGCGTTTACCATCTTCAATGAGTATAGTGAATCATTCAAATAGTGTATCCACTTGAATGCGCACATTTTCATTTCATGTATTGATAACGATACAATCGGTTGAAGTGTTCTGATTGAGTAAGTTTTATAAATTTTATCTTGATCATTGACACTTTCGGAGAACAAACTTTGAGCCTTGTGGAAATGCAGCAGAGGTGTCTATTCGAAACAACCTCTAATATTTTTGATTTTGTTGAATCGTAAAATTATCATGTTCCTTCTTAATTCTACAGCTGGACACTGAAACGTCCGGGAGTTGTTCTGAATGTTTCGCGTACAGAAGACTTAACTACATTGTGTGCCATGGGCTTAACGCTGGCGTTTATTCTTATTGAGTTTTTGTTGGATAACTTTTGAGAAAATATTTCAATAGTTTTATTATCTTAATGGACTGCACCGGAACACCAGTTTATACATCCTCACAGATTCATAACATTTTTCCATGCTGTCTTTGGTTGATTCCATGATTCCAACCATTTTTACTGATTTATTCCAAAGGATGCCTCGGTTTCACTTAAAATGCATCCCCGTAATTTATATCCGGTATTTATATCCTCAGCTTAATTGTTTCAGCATACCAGTAGCTGGTGTTGAGTTGCCGTCGTGCGTTTTAGTCTGGGGTGAAAGTCTTATTGTCTAACCATCTTCTTATGAAGAGGTTTCTGGGAAATTTGGAGCAGACGGTTCACTTGATGCATTCGATCACATAAGTTCAAATGGGAATTCTGTGTGCTAGTATTATGTTATTTGTTCTTTTCAGACAGCGGTGTGTATTATTTTATGAGCTATTAAATAAATGAATCATATAAGGAGAACATCGCAAGTGAGTTTCGTTTTCAAGGAGCGGCTTATCGATTAGTCGAAGGTAATGCAGCATGCTCACGCTTGAGGAATCAAGTCAGATAATATATCACGACTTCCACGGTGAAATCGCGTGCTCGTTTAAGCACCAACGACTTCTACTGCAAACGCGTTTCCATTCTGTTCTGGTTGTCCCCAGATTAACCAATCATGAAAGTGTACAGTTGTATATACGAAAATCTAAGATTGTCTGGTGAAATTGGACAAACATTAATACTGGCATTTATTGATATACATCTCACACCTCTTCAAAAGGGTTCAACTAGCCTTTAGTTTTTCACAAAATACGGCACACCAGCTAATGCGTGAATGTTTCGGTAGTCAACCAATGCAAGCAAAACACAGAGCATGTTGTTTGTGTTCAAGAGAAACATTGCATAAATACATATAATGGCTGACCAACGTGTAATCGCAAGAAACGTCCGAACAAGTGGGACTTCACCCACATTTTAGCTCAGTTATTCATTTCAGAAGAGGTTTATCCAGCCATCTCAAGTGATGGAAGATTTTCAGTTGTTCAGTCAATGAAGGAACTTAACAAAGCAGTCATTTTGCCCCTCTCGTCTCTATTACTTGAACGAGTGTATTGTAAACGGTTCGATGAGAAAAATGTGAAAAATACGGCAACTTCTGGCCGGTGGGTCAGTAACACATGTATAATCACATGAGCAGTATGCTGTTTCCGATTTGGTTTGCCATTTTCTTAAACCGTTACAGCCAACTCTACTCCGAACAATCGGTTTCATGGAAAATCTATCCTGAAAGAGTGCATTCTGCGCCGACTTTTGAAATCCAGAGATATGATCAAGGTCAAAAACGCTGTCAATCTGGGTTCAAATCACACCATTTTGTGGTGTGGATGATTTATACGGCACTATTTGAAACAATTCAGGTACTACGGTTGCAGTTAGATTGTTTTAAGATGTACAGTTAATAACTCTCGGAATGTAATAGTTCTGGTAGTATCTGAGTATCTGATACAGTCTCGACCATTCTGATGTTACTGCTTGTGCTACGAGTATCCCCGTTTCTCATTCGTATAATTCACTCTCGCATCAGTCACATCGACATATATTGCTTGCGTGCACCTAGCAAAACTAACGGAAGCTTGATACGTAGAAAATGTGGGCAAGATTATTAAAACTTCAGTTGAATTCATTTTTCTTGAGGAATCAAGAAAACTGTTCGCTTCCGTAGTCTCATATGACGCATCACAAATATATGGCTAAACAGCTACCGGAGAGTCTGTGGAATAAACGGCAGCTTTCAGGCCTTAACCAAAACAAGCGCTTTACATCGTCGAAGCCGCCGTAGTACATTGACTGGATCTCAATATACGGTCACATAAATAATTGGTGACTAGACATTCGCTGAGTTTGTATTCATCAGAATGTTGCTGTTTCTAACCAATTCATTATCGGATTTATTTTCAAACCAAACTGAGGTGCTGACCATAAAACCAAACAAATGATGCATTATCATTCTGCATAGTGTAAACTGATGATCACAATTTTAACCCTCAGTTGAATCCTGTGGTCATACGAAACGCAGCCTAATCCTCCCACTTGGGGCGTATGGATTTTCATATCACACATTTTCTTTCAATAACTCACTAAGCTCTTTTGCTCCATAGTAGTTCCCGTGTGCCACATCAATTCCTTTTTTCTTACTGATAAACAGACTTTGGTTGCATTTTGTTTCCTCCATTTTTTCCAGCGGGATGGCTAGTTTAGGAACAACAATATTAATTTTGTCTTTTTACTGTCCTCTACTACTTACTGGGCAGGTTAATGTTGCAAAGATCACCAATAAGATTTGATCATGATGTCATTTTCGTTGGCAACACCCTGTCGAAATGGTTAAAGGTTTGCAGATCCCCTTTACGTTGAAGTGCACGATGGCGACTGCACTCGAATAACCCGTGTCTAAATTGACATGCTTTTTGAAATTAATTGAACATCACACAGTTTGTCGCAGCTGTCACATTTCCATAGACTTTCTAGTCGGTCTCGTTCGTAATACAGTATTAGATTTGAGTTTTTCTCTTGTTAGAGCTCGACGTTGGTGCATACCCTTGCACCTACTACTCACCAGTAATGTGCTTTTGATTGCTTTCCGTGATTATAAATACCTGCTTACAGACAAAATGAAATATACCGTCTAAATCATGAATTCGCTTAAGATTTTTTCACTTACTACTGGTAAAACAATCGGCTTCTTTCTGATGTTACAAAGTATTTAGAGTTTTCCCATTATCTCATTGGTCGAAAGAAAGCAGATACCACTAAACTCGACTGCATACTATAAAACTCACAAACTGATGTTAAGATTGATTAACGCGATCTATATTCGGAAACCTTGCAGCTATTACCTTAACCATACCACAGCTTCTGCTTTGTTCTAAGGCGCCTATGAGTTATTCATTTTGCTTAGGATGGTTTGATATTCTTAGAGTATCCACCTCGAACGTCGTACCTGCGTGCATCCGCCTTCTCCGTAAACCCGTAGTTGTGCTGACCAACTATGAAACCTTTGGCAGCACAGAATGTATGTCTGACACATGCTAAGAGTCAGCCAATCACCATTTAGCTACAGTGGCACACTGACACAACGTCTTCCTACGATTGGTGCAAGTTCCGGGTGTGCATTAGAAAACGAAAGTCTTACTAAGACAAAATAACCCCACCTAATGGTGAGTGCATGGATTGTTGCCTTGCTAAAAGGCAGCAAGAATGATACAATTTTGAACGCTCACACATTTTGCTCTACGGTGAGTGCAAACTCTACGTAGAAAGTCCTCCTAGGAGGTGAACGGAAATGTTGCCACTACCTGATACTTTTCAATCACTTGCTCTACAATGATAAGGTCCTGGCCGGTAACTCGGATTGTGAGTCCTGGTTGGTCTATCGCTGTATATACAGTCGTTTGTCATATTCTAGTCAGTCTAACTGAAGTGACCAGCTTGACGTTAAAGGACCTCGACAGAGATACCGGAAGCCCACTACGTATCAGCTTTTCGCCTCCAGCAAATCAAGCTCGGTTGGGCGCTCCTCTAACTGTGCGGTGTGAAGTCAGCCCCAATTCTGACATTGACAGCCGGATGAGCATGTTCTTACACTGTCCTATTGCTCCTTGGGGTGCTTTCTGCTTTCAGAATTGCAAGTCAGCTTGTGTAAGTGAGGCACCCGGTCAGTGTCCTTACGAGAAGTTGTTGGGTGGTGTGACCTGCCGCACGGTAATCACCCAAGGAGGTCAAGTCACTTATGAATACACCATCGCTAAGTTGACCACGGAATGGCTTGGAATTTCACCGACAGGAGAGCGCAGCGAGTGGGGATTTTTCTGCAAGTCGGCAGGGTCTCGAACACCCCAAGTGTGGGTTTCACAAACTGCAAAGAATGACATAGAGAATGAGATACCAATCAAACCCACAACCATATTCTCAACTACAACCATCACTACGTCGCCTGTCAGACCACCATTGCCGCCCAACTCTAATTTGTTTGTAGATGGCACTCCAACTGATATGGACAAAGAGGCCAAAATTATAATAACCCCTAATGAACTGAACGAACGAAGTGAGCTGACGATTTTAAAAAACATATTTTAGTATTCAAGCCTATATTATTGTTGTTGGTATCACCGTCAACGTTTAAAAATGATCCGTTTAGTTGATATCAGTTGAATATTTATGATTCATATCAAATAATTTAGAGACTTCGTAAGTGGCATTACTTTGATGGACAATTATATCAGCTGTCCAACGCATAGCGTTTCATTATCTAATTGGACGGAAACTATATGAATATTCTTTGTCTGAATTGCATCTAGGACACAGTCAAACGTGTGTTCAGTTTCCACTGTAATATAGCGCCCTAATGTTGTGGGTTCGACTGGATAATCATCGTTATCTTCTGTTTGCTGAAGATCGATAAATCCTTCAATGCACAGGTCATTTTCACTAATTTCCATCGCGCGAAAGGACGTCAACATCTTTGTCCGCAGGACCGTTTCATTTGATGCGTTATCCCGAAAAAACATTTCGTTCTATTTAGTGATCTTGATATAATCAAGCATTTCTCGTCCATAATGATTATAAACAGTGAAGCCGTTAAATTTGGGCTACATGACGTATCTGCTAACAGACGGTGTATCCCCTGAACTTTTCGCAGCAAATGATCATGACTACAGTCGCAATCAAATGTTTTCATCACTTGACGCAAGATAACCACCATATGTCAATCATTTTGATACACTGTCCTCTACACTAGTACGAGTCTTGAGTTGTCTGATGTTTGTCGGTTCAAATTATAGAAAAATACGAGTGGCTGTCTTCGACTGCTATTGACTGATGTTGGGAGACAGCGGACCTAATTTGTCAGATGTTTGTTCAAGATATATTATCGGCACTGTACACTGGAAAGACTTGTTGGAATGCGTTTAGTTGTTTTTGATCAAGGCGTCTGGCGGCTAACAATTATTAGGTTTGGGCATTATCCGTCCTTCTAGGGAACTCGTTTGTGAAGATCCTATTGGCTCTGTTGTTTAGTGGCTGGATGATTACTCTATTCATACCGAGTGGATGCAATGTATTGTAGTTATAACATCCACGACAATGGGTTAGTTTCCGGCACACAAAACACGTGGAGGCTTTGCTGATCATCACTTTCGAAAAGGCGGTTTCTAAACATAAGTGAACACTCTCCGGTTTCAGTTTCCAGCATGTACACAACGTTACGGCATTTTGAGTTAGTATTTTGTAGGAAAAATTGCGAAGTGTTCGTTTTATGTTTATGAAATTGTCACGGACATACCGCCACCACATTCTTGGAGGGCAGACGGTCACGCATGACCTGCGTTTCTAGGAATCCGGGAAAAATATTGACTAATGCTGGTGCGACACAGAAACCCATAGTTACACCATCGGTGTTCTTGTACAACATATGCTGAATATGAAGAAGGTTGGGTGTCAACAAAGTTCAAGACGAGATGCAACATCGGAAGGTGATAAACTAATACGAGTACTGAAAAAGTAATCACTTTCTGACAACTCCTCAACGACACCAATGCTACATTTTGTCGGTGCACTGGTGAATGAAGAGGTTACGCCAGAATTAAGAAAAGCCGCACCTTTATGTGATGGAACGTGAACGAACTAGTTCACAAACTTCAAAGATTCTTCAACAATTTTTATCAACTTGTTTTGTAGCGGCTGGATTATACGCCTGCTGTATATGGTCGATGTGTAGGTTGTAGTGGTGTTGTAGTCGACAACAGGTCCTATGGATATTTCATTTTCGTGTACTTTCGAGGCCCATTAAATCATAAAAGACGGTTACTTTTAAGAGTGAATGAATCAGGCAGACGCTGCAGGCTTTTTAGTACATACCCTTGAAAACTTGTCTGAGCTTTGACTCAATTCAGAATTACGCTTTACATAAAGTTTCACAGCTAAGTGCGTCAACATTTTCGCGCGATAATCTTCTTGAATGAGAATAATTGTGGCATTGCCTTTGTCGGCCTTTGTGACGTGAATCGACTAATCTTTCCTGATTGCACCAAAGGCAACTTGTTCCGCGTTGGATAAGCTTGAGATAGGTGATCGCCTCCAGGTTATCGCAACGTGTTTCGCTTGAACCGCGGGAATTCATAACCGTCTGTCTTTACATACAAAGCCGAAGCTTCCATCATTTTCACCTAACCTTCATGTGCCAGCCGCAAAGCTAGCAAACTACATTCTGCACTGCTGCGCGGACTAATAAATAAGATAAGACACAGACGCTCCCTATCTACATCATTGTCACCCCCACATACTGGGCAACGGGTTCGGTCATTCCGCTCAGAAGCGCTGCAAGTTGATATAACCATTACAAACCCGAGGGGACCTCTATTCCTTTGTTAATATGATTTCTATCACCATATCCTTGAGTAAGAATATCCGAAGTAATCCGATCGGTATGTTTTTCTCAGTCCGTTTAATGAAAGCCTGTTAAACACTACTCTAAGTATGTTTGATTTTATACGAGCAAACTTCGGTCGGAATTTTTTATAACCATTTTTACAATTGGGTATGTTACTGACATTTTCCACTATGCTGAGTTTTAAACTAACAGACTGAATGAGAAATAATGATTACCAGTCCGACCCCCTTAAAATCGGCGGTGCGGAAGAGTAGTTCAGTGGTTAGCAGTTGACTTATTTATCACGCTCATCGGTGTATGGTTAAAAGTGTGTTATAAACAACTCGAACAATCGGAACCAGTTCACTGTATTCAACTTTTAATAAATATCGACAATACCCTTCCCAGAATTTGAGTTCATCGAATCTAGCGTAGGTATACTAAATGACCGATGAACACTACTTTGAACCATTCAGATAGTTACGTAACAGACTAAGGCTGGTGCAAATGAATTGAACATTCAGCGCCGTTAACGCCAAAGTATCTACTTTGCTAATTAAAGTCTATTCGGGATGGCTGGAAACGGGTGGTTTTATGACGCCAACGAGGCTTACAAAATATAATTAGCGAGTTATCGTGTTTACGTCAATCATTCGCATTTACCAAACTGGGATCTAGGTGATTATAAAAACGAGGATAGTGAACTGCCATTATCGCTCATAGTGCAAAATCCGCTGAGGGGTAACAAAGCGGATTGCTGGCCATACAACATGAGGGGGACAAATTGGGTTATCTTGAACACTCTTATCTACATTTTTGTAGAATCTGCTTCGTATGCGGCTAATCTGTCCTAATAAAACACGTATCCGGATATACTTTCAGATTCTACCAACTATATTCAAGTCTTGTTGAAATGTGCGGTTTATGATGTTGTACATTTTCACAGATTCACCCCGTGTTTGGCAGACTGGAAGTCCGCCTACTTGTGATTTACAGCAGTTTTTTAGTAGACGAGCTATAGCAGGTTTGGAAATATCAACTTATTCCCACGTTGCAAACACACCTGCTAACACATAGTCACAGGATATCTACTGAATACATTGAGAAGTTGCTGACATTTTTCTCAAAGTATTTACCTTATTTTTCTACGATCAGTTCAACTGAATGTTTATATGAGGAAAGTTTAGCACCGCAATGTGTTATGAGAAAAAATCTGGAAACATAAATTCTGTAAACCTAGTTTGAAAAGAACCTTATCAAAATGGATGTATTTAATTTATCAGAGCGGAGCTAACGCTTCACAACCGACGGGGGTACGGAGGAGATCGGAACTGACAAGCTTTTTTTATTCAGGGGAACAACTTCGTGTTAGAGTAGCCATCCGTTGATCATCTTACAGGAACAAGAGTTTTGCCAATCAAAATATGATGACCCATTAAAATTTCAATTCTACCTAGTATTATTATGAGTATTATAAGCGGGGGTAAAAAGTGACATGGTGTAACGTTGTTTCAGAAGACTGGCTATCAATAATGAGCTTTGCTTTATAAAATTCGAATCACGGTCACAAGATGGGGTGAAATAATCCATATCAAACATTAGTTAATTTGGTACTAACCACACTTCACTTCTTTGTAGAGCTTTTGACATGAATTGTTTCGCTGAACGATACAGATCTAGTGAAAGCAAAATGTATACTAAGTTGGGGGAGTTTACTTTGGGATAGGGCATATTACCAAACAAGGACTATCGTTTACGAGGTTACTTTCCCAGCTTTCCTAAATAGACATATTCGCGATTCATAGTAGGGTCTCAGCAGGTTCTTTGCCGATATTCTGCCATGTTAACTCTTTGCATTCCTTACCAAACGGTACTTTCAACCATTTGGGACTGTTGTGTAATCATCAATCAGTGATCAGTGACCATATCTTAGGATAGACAGTAATGATGCCCAAAAACACTTTGTGGTAAATGATACAGGGTAACCAAATGATAATGAGTGCAACATCAGCAAGCGTCCAATACAGTAGCGGCATGATTGAACGTTCAGTCTAGACTGTCTAGACAACAGCCAACTAACAGAATTCGAACACGGGAACTCCGAACTATCCTTTGGTTGAGTTCTTACGTCTAGTGTAGATCAGATTTCAAATGTCACAATAGTGGATTACAATTGTGCAGGATCGTCCGTATACTCTTCATTGATCATTCTATCAACAATATGTAAGGAAGTAGGGTTTCGTTAGCTAATTCTTGAGTTGGAGTGGTCCGATTTCAAAATCACAAAATTGCTTCGCATATACATCTGGAAGATTTCGCTTCATTCAAAGAGATCTCAAACAAAAATGATATACCGATAAATGTTTTTCTTTTCGGAGTTTCATTTCGTATTACCACGGTTTCTAGCAAAAATTAGTTTATCAAATCGTGAGATCATTTTCTTTCGCCCGATGAACTCGGAAATATCAATAATGTAAGATGTCTTTGCTTATTTACCGGTTAAATCGATTAATATATTTCTCGCGACGAATTTCTCTGGGATTTTTTCGATACCCTGAAAAAATGAACATTTTAGGGAAGAAATTGCTGCTATGGCACTATTATGCCGTGCACATTTGATAAGCTCATTACAGCGAATATATCATTCTTTTGGGTGAATTAAAAAGCCGACTGGAAGCTTGGCTATTTGAAAATCATATACGTAGTTATACCTCATAGTGTGTCTATACTAGTTCATAAAGGCGGGGATTGATGTCGGCTTGGAATTAAGTAGCCTGACAGTCTCAGTCACATTCATTACCGTTCTACGGCCAATATTTACGCTGCATTCAAACTTAGCCATCAAACAAAACTACTCACGTTTGGCCAGCGGACCGTCGACCGGATAATATAGTTGAACACGAAATCTGCTCTTAGAAATAGGCAGAATGTATCATGTATTGTTCCAGTTTCTCCGAAACTATTCGATAGGGAAAATAAATTCCTTGTTCTTACCGATGTTCACTCACGGCGCAGCACTCTGTAGTTACAGTAAGCCTTGAAGTGAAACATTTTGGTAACTGGGTTTGTTTCATGAACTAAAGTTCCCATACTCACCACATCTACGTTTGAGCCATAAATACAAAGTAGGAAACACAAACGCACTTCAGAATTTATCAGACTACTTTGTATCTAACAAGAGAATTAATTTGAAGAAGGTTTGCGTCAACTTCTCACGAAGGAAACGACAATACGCGCAGTCACGTGGTCATGACCGTTTGGATTCGAAGATCGTTATCAATCCAAAAACAGTATTGCTGAAAATGTTGAACAGAAAGTTAGAAGGTTGAGCAATTTGAGTAGTGTATAGCTATCAAATAAAATCCACCGGAGGCGCATTGTCGTTTTTGTGTTTGACGTCACTCGCTAAGTATTCCTCGTGAAAGTTATTTATCGTAAATTTTCAGGTTAATGTATTTGCTGGTTATAACCAGAGTTTACTTTGCACCCAACGGTCCTTCATAAATGTGCCGCTATCGAGATAACTTTCCCGGAGTATGCAGAAACTCCACCTACCTCAAAATTTTTGAGGATACATATAGCAGATCAACAGTGACAGTCGCGAAGCCTGCAACTTATTTCCAATAAACTGAAACAAACGCATCTTTTACAAACTCTTCGTGAAATTATGATACCATTCGGAATTTCGAAGTAAGGTGACTTTTTGCGCATTCTCTGCGAAGGCTGTTGATATCTACGTTGATCTACGGGCCCCGTTGAGTGGAAGATACACACAAATTCTACTTACAAATGAAGTAACTTGTAGAGGAATTTCTTTATTCGTTTTCAAAAGACTTACCACTGATCTGTGCGAGCCACATGAGAAGTAAGTTCAAGGTAACAGAAGAAAGTGTTTGCAACCTCGGTAGTTCATATTGCACCTGTCTACGATACAGAAAAAACATACCATTTAACAAATAGGCCATATTACTCAAAATTCTGATGGCATTTTGCAAGACAATTGGGAAAAATGATGTATGTTCCTTGTGGATGAATCGTTGGAACCTGAGCATTTTTCACAGCTGAAGCCACAGTAAATGGGGATTTCGTCAATTTCGGGGTAAAACAACACTATGTAAACCAATAATCTCATGAGTATAAACAAATCCAGGCATGGCTATTTTATGCGAACCTTTCATCATAGTAATTGTTCTTCCAACTTGTCTGCCGCGGCCAGTAAAACTGATGGGAATGTGCAGTGACTATCCTACTGACAAACCGACTTCGAGAAAAGGCACCGTAATCAACCATCTTCCTTGTCAGAACTTGATATCTGAATTGGAGCACCAGGTTTCGTTTATCCCATAGAATGCTTCGTTAAAGCCCTTTTTAGCTGGCTTTTGGTGAACATGAGTTGTCATCTCTAAGTGGTTAAGTACAATCCCCTAGAAGAGTAACGTAAGGATAATAGCTAAGAATCACATGACGGGTTATGGAATTTTTCGGGTTTTACTAGTCTCTACCTTATTTAAAAATGGCAATGATTTGTACGTTAAACAGTTGAATGCATTAAGTTATCATTCAACTTTTTTGTACAGTGTGTGTATTTGACGTTTTAGAGAAGCCAGCGCTCATTATATAGAAGTCTTATGACCGACAGATTTGAGAGTTAATGCCACAGGAATATCAACTAACCGAATCACACACGACCTACGGTTTATCCGACACTTCTGTTTAGTGTAAGATCCCGGAAGTTCATTAATTCGAAAAGGTCATTAAAACGCAAGAGTGATTTATCGTGGTTTACAGTGGCTGTTAAGTCGTCAAATTGACAGTTAACGCAAACTTGTTTAAAACTGTTAAAAATGTCCAAGATCACATTACCTGAGGCAGAATCTACTATGTTACGACATCAACACTGATTGGATTTATGTAACGTCGTTCAGTAAGGAGGGGTGTATGTGAATCGATAAAGTCACGTGCTAATGGTTTTCACGATTATGTCAAGCTGTGCACATAAAACCACTATTACCGATACCTTTGGCATCATACTGTGATTATTCCAGTTTCATTCGTAGGCTTAAAACATCCGTTTAATAAGTTCAAATCTACATGTACACTGGAGTTTTATGTATGTACGGGAATGTGCAATATGAACAATGAAGTTGACCTTGTTGCCAATTCATTCATCCATCTGAATTTTCTTTGAAGGCCATCTCCTTGCAATAAAACCGTAGATTCCAGATAGGTGTGACATTGTTCACGTATTAAAGTATCTGCTTATTTTGTACTCGTTGATTTATTCATTTCTTTGTATCTCAAGTTGAACATCACCCACAATTGGTCGCAGCTGTCGCTTTGCCATAGATTGTGCAGTAAGCCCTTTCTGAAAAGAAGTACTAGACTCGAGTTTCGCTTTCACTAAGCGTGGCCGAAGTTCTAGTCCTGGCCGAGGCAAGAATATCCACTGCTGACAAACTCTAATGAGAGAAAAGCTGGAGTAATGTTTCTTTTCGAGAGGAGTCGACTGGAAATTCTATGGCAGTGTGACAGCTACGATAAATTGTGGGTGATTTTTAACTTGAAATTATGAAGAGCCCCGACTACTAAACAATAGTTTGTTGCATCTATTCGGCTACAAAATGTCTCGTATAGCATCTTCGGTTCTAGCAAATCAACCTAACTATTGAATTCACACAGCCTTAACCTCGATTAATCTGTTGCTCTAACTTCTATGTCGTTAAAATGTCCGGTAACTGTGTAATAACTTGAAAGCTGCTGCTTTATCACATATCTTCGTTTGTAACAACCAAAACTACTGCCATTCAAGCTGCAACGCTTCATTTTCCTTTTTTGTTCTACGTTCTCAATGTGTTGGTTTCCAAAAACAACCCCTCTTTTAAATCATTCCAATTACACTGGTTTGTGTTGTCCAAACTCAGATCACGAACTTACCTTCATATGTCTGAATGATTGTAATCTACTAATGTTTTCGTTACTCTCCATATGATTTCACAATGCCACGATTTACTATGTTCTGGTCGCATGACACGGTTTGCAATCGGTAAGCTTTATTGTCATTTCTCTTTGACCAGATTTCCTCAACGTAAGACAAAATGTTACCTATGAAACATCTGGTGTAGTACGTTCCCTTAGTGTAGTTTGGCTTGGTCACATTGATGAAAACTTTTGCAAGGTCCTTTGTCTAACGACTGCGTACAATTTGACAATGCTTTTCTAGATCCAATCAGGAGTTTCCTATCATTGTATGTTCTCTCAGTTGATCATTCTGTTATCCACTTGGGTCGTCTTGTTTCCGAGGTCTACACCGTAGGTTTATAGTTTATGGATACATATATATATATATATATAGTTTATGGATATTTTTGAGTTATTTTGGAAGCCATATAAAAAGTTAAAGAGTTTCATAAGGTAACACAAGCTACGTATTTCTTTCAGATTGTAATAGGTAATGCTTGAAACACGATCGTGACATTGTGGTGTCGATTTCGTTTGTTTCTCTACCCCATGGATTAACAAATCGAATAAGTCCTGTGTTAATTTCCGCTTCTTCCCAAATACAGTGGATTCAACCCTAGTTTAACGTCTCCAAATATGAGATAACTTACAAATCGATATTAATTTCAAACCAATTCGTTAAATTTCGCGGTCACTCGACTAGCGATAAAACTATGTGCACCCTTAAGCATCCTTTCAGAAGAGGAATTAAAAAGGATCTCAATGAACAGGATGTTATGCATCTGTCTGTGGAACTTTCAGAAACTTAGGTCAAACTCGAGAGTGGACTACGTGAGAGAAAACCGTAATGTTGACTACCCAAGGAGAAGCAGTATGAACCCAACTAAGCGCTTAAATACCATAAATGACTGACCTTGAAAATAAAACAAATGCTATTCAGTAAATAAATGTCATACGGAACATTTTAGGTTCATGTTTTTGTGCGAGTGAAAACCACATTACTACAGCTGCTTTTTACTGAGAAACCGAATTCGGCAATATGTATCTTAAACTCAATGAAAAGATTGACCGTTGATTATACGGAATTTCACCCTATAAGTAATGCTGTTTTTCAGAAGAGTGAGAATACATAGATCACAGATGTACCCTCAAAACTCATAAAGCCTTCCGTATTTAGTACCTAGGAGATGTATTTTCGCAATTTCCTATCAGACACTCACCTCTCAGTTTAGTCAAAACAGAGGGAATACATATATCGCGAGATGTTAAAAATTCGATTTACTGTCCTCAATCGTTAACGTAAAACCAGCGAATTTTATACAAACTGAACATAACAACAACAATCGAACGAACTAACCATGTAGTTCTGACCTTTCACGCGATAATAGTGCAATAAATTCCACCGCAAACAGATTGGTTGCTTCATCACCTTCTGCGCACACAAACCCCGCCGATGTTGTTTGATTAGCAATGCCTTGCTGATCCCCTCTCAGTCTGTTATGTATGCACTGTGAGGTAAAATACATCGTTCACTTCTTGAGGATCCTGACTGTTCAAAGTCATCATAAAATGTTGTATGCACCGAAGAAATTCGATCGCGTTCGCTTTGGTTGAGTACAACTCATTTACTTATATCAACAAGTTACTTTAAGCTTAGTGGCCAAACCGATTCTGTGCAAAGAAATCTAACTGACAAGTAATAGCTGATCACTCCAACACACTGCCTTCGCAAAGTATAGCAGAGTGAGAAATTGGAGTTTTTAGCCGTCTAGATGTCTTTGGAAACAGTTTCATTGTAAAGTACTGTAGAGTATTCCTAATTATGTTGCTCAAACCATTCCTTATTCTCGGTTTCACAAAAAAAACCACTCCCATCCTTTTCCCATATGTAGGAGTATATTCTAAGCTATCTGGCCTAAAGTAGAAAATAGTAAAGGCACCCGGTGCACTCAAGATGATTAAAGAACTCAAGGACTGGATAGTATTGTCTTTAGTGAATCAACCTATTGAGGATACTGCATATGTCAGAATAATAAACGTGCTCTGAACTGATATTACGTAACCCTAGGTTGAAATCTGTCAATTGTCAGAACATTTGTGCACATAGCCTCATATCCCTGTTATAAATTTGCTTCAAGGATCGATAAAATTCATTCACATTTGTACACACAAATATGTACTGGTCAATCAGTTTCAATCATCAATCAATATTTAGTAAAGGCTGTGCATTGATTTTCTCATATCGCAATAATACGGGTTTAATATACTAACTTTTATGTGCGCGTGCTCACGCGGTCTCACATGTATGTTCCGCGTTCAAGCAGTTCACGAGCCTGTCGCCTCGAAATAACTCCTGCTGACCGAAACGCATTGATCTCATTGTGTGCGTGTTTCGGCACAAGTAAAGACACATACATGGGTACCAGATCACGTTGGATTCAGAAATTCTATCAGCCTGACAACTGAGTGTGTCATCACGTGACGTGGGTTGGCATATTCACGCATCGCCCTGCCAGACTGCATGTATATTATTGAGGAAGATTTATTGTAAGTAGAAGATGAATCTTTGTATAATATGTGATCAGACCACATCGCTGGAATCAAGAAGATTTTTGCTTCACACTATATCCATGGTAGGACAACGCGCCTATAAATGCGCCTCAGACGTAGTAAGTTCAGTCAACGTTTATTCTCGGTGTGAATGCTAATTGACTCGTTTACTAGATTTCGTTCATCATTGGTTTCCTATTCTGTTATCAAACAAACGTTAAATACCGTGCACAAAGGCGATTACGACTAGAATACAGTGGCTCACCTTGTAAGTGATAGAAGTACCAACTGAAACGGACGGTGAACGGGGGTCAGGAGAAATATTCATGAGAGATTTTCTCTACGTGAATGCTTTTAGTAACCATGAATTTATAATTAAATCCTGCAAGACAGATACCTGCAGAAATGCAGTGAAATTCGGGTCAGCAATGCGATTTCTCGACTAAAGAACTCTTCGAGGCAATGATAGAAAGGAGGCTATTTCAGCAAGTCCAACACCTTAGCAAATGGTGAGTAGACCAGGCCCTGTCTTGTCTTAATTGCATTTTTACCGATGAGGTTAAGATGATAGGTCATCTAAATATCACAACTTCGTTTGATCATAGTGGTCACGGGATAAGAGATTTCAGTTGCCTCAGCGGAGTTATGCAGTATAATTCCGGGAATAGGAGTCCAAACGTCGATCGTAAGACAAACTATGCGTCCATGAAGTCACCGTTCAGTATAATTGAACGTCCTCCTTACCTCGCTATGTTCAGCTTAATTCATTGTTAAAGAGATCGCCGGTGCTATTAACCCAAGTTTTTCAGCCGTCTGCCTCGGACGAACTGAAAAGCCAAGATACCTAAGAAATAAGGGCAAGCATCCAAATGTATCAAAACGTTCAGCCTGGGAGAAGTACCATCTGGGACATAGTGAACTTTGCTTTGCCGGATATAGCATGTGGCTACATCTTACAACGACCGTTTCCACGAGGGATCGATTTTTTTTATCAACATGATCTTGCTCAGAAGCTGAAGGTAAATACCAAGCCATCAGTCAGAGACTTTGCGTCACACACAAAGGGTGATGTGGTGAGATCAGAACTTCGAACCGCTGGGGAGTTTGTTATTGAGGATTCAGAAATGATCAACACTAAGTGAACAATAATAAGGGTGTGTTGCTGCCAACGCGTGGACAGGAACCTGGCTAAGTTAATTCAGATTACACTGTCATAAATCAGAATCAAACTAAAGGGTCTACTAATCACAAATCACCCAGTTCAGTTATGATATCCCTTCTTGAGTTGAGAGGCTGTACCATCAGATTAGTAAAATCACTAGTAGGTCTTCTAATCGCTGCTTACAAACTGGCCAATTTCCGAAGACCTGAAGCAGCCCACAGCCACATCTGTTTTCAAATATAGATACAGAGATGGTCTAGCACAATTTCAAATGCTAGTATTCCCTGCAGTAGTCTCCAAAGTAATGAGGAGTTTAATACAAGACTCTCCAGGACAACGATGAAGATCTTAAACTTGTCACCAAGGCGTGGTATGGCTTTCATAATAGATAATCATACGTCATGAATTAGTTGATTGTCAATGACATCTAGACGAAGGTTACCGACACGAGACTAACCCTTGACGCTGTTTACCTTGACGTCTCTCAAGCCGCTGACAGGGGTGATTACTGCATCTCGCTGAGGAAACTCGAGAGTTATGGACCTGTTGACTACATACTCACGTTTCTTGAGGATACTCTAAAAGAACGTAGATTCAACTACGGGGTGAAGAAGTGGCTATTAGATTGATTCCTTGAAACAGTGGCATTTCACGAAGACCCATCTTAGAAGTTGTTGATCGTCTTTCTAGTTCATGAACTATCTAACATACTTAAATCATCGATGTAGCTTTAGAGTGGTGACATAAAAGTCAAACTAGTTCTAGAGCGCTCTAAAGATGTGGTAACCTCACAGAGCGATCAGAACTGTCAATCCAGTGGTCTGTTGAAAATAACTTGCCGTTTAACGTCGATAAATTTAAAGTCATGTATATCCGATTTCAAAATTGTACTGGCTACTACTTTGGCGACACAAAACTACTGGTGTCAGTATGCGAATGTTTCCTGGAGACTGTACTGAAAGACAGTTTGAGTTTTTCTAGAAAATGTGCAGCTATGGCTAAAAGGAGGATTAAATTCTTAGAAGAAATGGTGAAGCCTTCCCTTCTGGAAAGTTTCCCAGTATTTTCGTTCAAATTATCTGCGTATCTCTGGAGACGACCATAAAGCCTGGTCATCCTTATCTGAAAAAAAGCTGCTACTTACTGATAGTATTCCGCCAAGCGGTACTAAAATAGCTACGGGGCCCCGAATGATCACCTACCATGATGACCGACAGAAATAGTCCGGTTCTCGATGGATTGCGAACACCGCAAGGAAAACCTAATTCTTACTGGCAAAATACTCTTTATCCCGAGTTACTCGCTGGCACTTCTTCTTCCATTAAACTAGAATGAAAGTCTAATTGGTCATTCGTTGATGACGGTATATGGACTAGGCAGAGAATTTTGTAGTCAGAAGTACCTCACAATTACGGTGTACTCAAACGGAAGAGCACTGCCGAACTTATTGCAGCACAAGCTTCCTAACCACCATTCTACCTCATTCCCACAGGCCCTGAACTACACATGTCAGACAGAGAGTTGTTCCAGTGTGTTTCGTTGTTCGTTGCCAATCTGATCGAACGGCACAAGCTCCACTGAAGTTTCTTAATATTTAATTCTAGTCGCTTTTTAGTTACCGTACTAAGGAAAATCTTTCTACTTCCTGTAACAACATGCGCATCTATGAAACTGTCAGAGAAAGTTAGCGCAGCAATTCCAAATTTCATCCGTGAGTACGGCAGTCCCGGCGTGAAAAAGATGTACGCTGCTGAAGAGTTTCAACGAGAATGAAACTTCAGCCTATTGTTTGCTTTAGAAAGGAGTTATCTGAAAGATATATGTGCATTCAACTATGTGAGATGTTCAGCCTACGACATATAAGTGCTCAGCTACCAAAATTAAAATGTCGCTTTTAAATGTAAACGAGCAAGATACATAACTAAACAATGATTCACTTGTAATTAAGGTATTGGCTTAAAATTACAAATGTTTTACTGGCATTGAAGTAGGAGCTGAGCGGTTTGCTCACGTATAAAATTGTTGAGCAGAATTACCCCAGTTCGTTTTATGGCAAGCATTCAGAGAGGGATAGCAATGTAACTCTTACACTCTATACATAATGTTCCATATTCTGTGTTCTGTGTTCTGTTCACTCACTATGTGAGTAATATATGGGTAAACGGTAAAGTTATCCTGTAGGTTCCGTATGGAGAGTAGAATCAGTAAGATAACTCATTAAGGCAACTTAAACTGGAAGTCAGCGCAGCTTCGGTCCTGAGTATTTGAAGTGTTAGCTTTTCTTGTAAGAAGTCAGACACACAAGTCAATTATTCGCAAGAAATAACATTATAGAATTAGGGCAAACAACTTCGAGTATTGAGTTGTCTTTAGAAGGTTCTGTGGATCGCACACTTGATGGCGTAAAGCAGGGAATAGTTAAACCAAGATAGTCTGACAAATCTCGACGAGTGCCCTTTGTCTTATCAAGAACATCCGTTAAATTCCCGGGGCAAATATTTGTGTGAACCAAGCTAAACAGCGAAGAAATTATATCACTAGCTAGGTTGAAATAAACACGTAATTCAATCAGTTTGCAACTTCTTTCTCTTAACTGATATACAGTGTTACTATAAGGTCTAGGAGTAGGGTAGAGGGTAAACCAGTTTTGAAACATATGTGTAAGTACTACGGTGTCACGCTTTCAACAACAAGCATGCTGGACTTTCTAGCCTGTTAAGGGCATCTCTACTGTTTGGGTAGAAACTTTCAAGAATTTTACAAACCTAAGGAGATTCTCAGACACCGATTCAAAAGTATTGTTTACGTGTTAGATCATGTAAGAATATGATTCGCGGTGTACTACCCTTCTTATATCAACTTGTACGATATTTCCCTGTACATGAAACTTGTTCAGCTGACCAATACACACTGTCAAATGTAAGTCAGCTCTATCTGAACACATTTGGCTTGTCAGCCGTTGTCACCAAGGTTGATGATGGGACAGCTGTGTAGGAGAGGATGACGTACATAGTTGTTTTTTCCACATGCCGCAGGAGTATACTGTAATCCTTTTTTGGACTACTTTACGAATCAGTCCGTTGTGCTCGGCGAATGCAGACTTCACGTGCCCATGAATAATGGGGGCCTGCTGGATAAACAACGTTAGAAGTTGTTAAAACTGGTTTGAAAGGGTTATGTATGACCCAATTTATGAGGCATTCTGTAGGACTTTACAAACTCAGCATCAAAAGCCAAGTCACAAACCAAAAGGCTTTAAATGAAATGGATCTCAAGTTCTATCCTTTAAATAAATTTATAATTTGGGCAAGATATGCATCATCTAAGTCATCCTCTAAATCACCACATTCTACACCTATGAAGGCACCGTGAATTGCAGCTTTCAAGAGACAGCTGAGGATAATAGAGAAAATTAAAGTCTCTGTAGATTTCCTAGATTCGAAAAGTCTTGTTACCCCGGCAAAATGTTAAAGAGAACGAAGTCTTATTAAACTTGTCTACACTTCACAACCTCATCAAAGAAGCAACAGGAGGAGGAAACCAGATGTGGTCAGGCTGATTAGTTTGGTGAAAGAGAATGATTACCAAAATAAAAACCTTACGCCATAAGGCGCATGCAGTTAGTTGAAAACAAATGTTTGAAACAAATGTTTATTCTGTTTTTTTTCCTATGAAAACCAGCGCATAACATCATACTGGGTTCTGAGTTACCATCTGTTTACAGGTTTTCATTTGGGGAATACTCCGACAGTATTAACCTCCCCCCTGTACATTCAGTACGGTAGACATTTGTTCAATTACACTGCCTTTCTCCAGAAATAACAAAGAATATTGTCCTTGAAACAAATGACAGGCAACAGACAATCCTCAGCTTAGCTTTACGTCGATGAGACAAAAATAACCCCATGTTATTGCATTTTAACGAGCGTTAGCGGATTCTGTAAGATAAATACAATTTGTGCTCTAGGAGGAATAATATTTTCTTCACCAAACTTCTCATCCCTGGTAGAGTTGGTACATTAGGTCAGAAAACAAGTTCGACTAAAAGCATCAACTTACAGGCCGTCTTGTCAGATGTTCGACTCTTTTTATCATTATTATAATTATTGATTATCTGCCAGCTACCAGTAGATTTTAATTTATTGATGAAACATAGAAACGCAGATATATTTTCCGAATTCTATATAGAATAGGTTAGATCAACATAAGGGTTTCACATGTGACTAACAGAATCACGTTACAGTAAGTTGTCACCTACGAGCCAGCCAATTTTAAACGGTATATTCCCTTGACTACAAACATAGGCTCATTCAAACATAATATATGTTTAATCCAGTGCAAACAGTTTTCTAGTCAACGGTGCCAGAAAGGGTCACTCAGCTGTTGAGTAGACTACGAAGTTATCAGTTGTGAAAAGCAAAATGGCTTAGAATTCTTGACTGACTGAAAACCGTTCTGAATATCCTTAGCTAGACCGTCGGTTGACCCACCTCGTATCGTGCAACAATGAACTTGGGTAAATCTTAACAGATAATGAACCTAGTAACTCAGCACTAACCTTCCTTTAAACATGATATAACTATCTAAATGTGAACAGTTTCAGAGTTTCTGATCTATAAAATTGTCTGTCATCCCCTTATCATAATCACGCCACCTAAGTTTATCTTTGCCATCCCGTGATCAAGTCAGCTGACTGCAACTACCTTGGGCACACCGGCTACAATTTAAGGTAAACTTTTTGCTGAATTACGTGATATACCGTGAAAGGTTCTTTCTACTACGTACCTTGGTTGAAAATGAAGCTGGTTTACTTTTCTGTCAAACTGTGATAATCGTAAACTGAAAAGAACTACCGGAAGTGTTTATATAGCGTCTAGTTTGACTTTATTTCATGTCATGTTCTTCTGGATTTTTGCGGATATCATCACACAAAAAGGATGGTAGTAGTATTTCCCATGTGTGCATTGTTGTATCTAAATGGATTTCTTTCACGTCCACATTTTCCTCCTGGGCCAAAATAGCATAGGTTTGATTGACGACCAGATAATGTGTAAATATGCCTGTTATATATACAATAATGTTTACAGAAGGGTCTAGAGGATGACGTCCTATGGAATTCTTTACCCCTAACTTGTTCTCGTTCCCACATTTTGGGTGAGTCTGCGTTTGGTTTCAGGCCGTGACAACCTGAGAACATCGAACTCATTTTCAAACAATTATCCCGCATCAACAAAATCGTCACCCCACATACGATCCATGTTCAATTTGATGGTGTGTATACCGAGTCTAAAAAACCATTCAGTTTTTCACTGAGTCCCACCCTTGGGCTCGATAGCTGGTCAGTCTTCACGTAAAAACACTCAGTATTGGGCAGAAAAAGTGCGTACATGCATAAAACCATGTGTAGAATAGGGGTAACCTGTACTCCAATGACTAAGACACTGTCACCTCGAAGGGCGTTTCTAACCTAACTTCAGTTGGTTGAGCTGTTCTAAATCTGACAGACAACACCTGATTAAATTGTCTGAAAAACATCGTTGCGCTTACGCAGCACACTTGCACGCAACATAGGAGTGCCCCTTGCCCAAACAGCAGGTGAACTTATAACTTGGAAATATCTATAGACCTATGAGATACTTGATGGTCTGCTGGACCGGTGTACGGCAAACAGTAAATCCTAGTTGTCACATTAACTGGTAACTTGTAAATACGTTAGTAGTTACGTTCACCTACATTTGTGTACTAAATTATCATTATGCATTAGCTCCTGTACATCTCTCCGTGTATTCACCATACTGATTCACTCAATACAAGATTAAATCTATTTTCCGCCTAAAATTTTGGTTTGGCCATTTTTATGCTGAGAAATGTTTGTCTCTCTTTTCTGTCGATTGTGATTTGAGTTGCATAATTTCTCTGTACATACTGTTAGACTGGGCAGGATGGTGCCAATTTTCTCATCAGTTAATGCATGTCCATTTCTCTGGTGAGTATACAACACAAGTTTTTACACAGATGTGAAGAGATAGAAACTGCATTTGTTCAAATATACCCGGAGATTTCATCAGAAGTCAAAACGTGGCGAACAAGC
>LUCH01000208.1:29927-60158 GCA_013368495.1 Paragonimus heterotremus | reverse complement strand
GAATTATCAAGCGTATCGCTGACCAGAAGGCTCGACACGACTCTGATGAGAACGTTCCACGCTGCACAACTAAGACTAACGTTCTCCTCTAAGCCAGCCATACGTCTCCAACTCTCCCAGTAGTGCTACATCATTTTGTATCTATTCATTCGCTTGTTCCTGTGGAGCAGGTTACATTGGTCGCACAACAAGGCGCTTGTCGGAGAGAATACGAGAAACTGCATTGTCAACCTGTAACCTAACAGAGTAAAGTGCCATTATAAAGTCAAGGTCATCGTAACAAACCTAACACCCGGTCCATAAAGGACTTCTTAGTAAGAAGTATATTTAGTATTACGAACGATACTACAATTTCTGGTAGAAACTAGTAAATTAGTCATCAATAAACCTAGTTGAGTTTACAGTTGTGTTCACCAGGCTGCTAACTGCTGTGTTCAAGCACATAGATTAATAGTCCATATTTTCATCCACGCATTCTGTAAATCACACTGGTTGGAAATAGTCACTTATAAATTTCAGCAGACCAGAAGGACGACATGTTGCGATATGCTGAAGTTTCCTTCAGTGTAATTAATCTCAAACGTAAAAAATGCAGGTTATATCCGACAGAAAAATGGGGTTAGACAGATTATAGACAGGCATAAAATCGCACTACCTATTATGTAATCAACACCATGGCAACCCGATAGGTTGCCTCAGTCAATTCTGTGCACAGGTCACCTGAAACGTTTAAGAAAGCGTCGCCTCGCAAACAGCCGATAACTTCGAGTTTCAGTTGTGCAATAATATCTTGAGTGTGTTTACTGAGTCAGTTAAGTGACCTGCTATCATGAGGATTTTGGCTATCGATGACGCTGTATCCTGTGCATAAGGATTTTTGCACACCATAAAGTTGCTCGCTGGTTGATAGATATTTTGAATTTCATCCACAAAGTTTTATCTTCACATTGTCTGAATGACGTTTTTGATCTGGTAAACACCTAAGAAGAGACTTTGGCAAGAACCCAGGTGATGTACTCCATGGATGTCCGTTTCCTTTTTACGAATGTTCCCCTTCATAAGAAAGTCCAGTTTTTATGACTTTATCTGTAGTCACAACTTCGTTGTAGATGATCTAGTCCATCAAGGCAGAAAGAAGACATATGTAGCGATACGTTAACAATTCTTCCCTTCTCAACAATCGTAAGCCTAATGATCATGCAAATATGGACAAACATTTGACACGCGTCATAAAGTCATGTATTACGCAATCAGTATCACATACTTATATTACGTATTACTATTACGTAATCAAAACGTTTGTTCTCTTTAAAGTGCTCAACAGTGTTGGAAGCAAATCAACCAGAAAACAGGACAAAAAGCCTGAGAAATTAGTGGGCGGGACGGGTGTAAACACATTTTTCGATTAATCTACTGGTCTCAGTGTAACCGGAAAAAAACAGTTTGTACTGAGTGCCACGTATAACGCACATGAGTGATACTAAGTTGGTATTAATTAGGGCCGTCTTTTGAAACCAAAGCGGGCTGTATGTTGATCAACCAAGTTTGTTTAAATGAACGGAGCTGTGGTAATAGTACAGCTGTCAGTTGTCGTGATAAACAAAACATTCCAAAAAGAAACGTTAGTGTGATGATCCAACAGGATAGCGTACGACAGATAACTGTCAGTTAGACATTTCATGGTATGGTAATTGTCAAAACAGACTTTAAGTCATGTATGTTGATCTATCGTCCACTGTTTTCAGTTCAATACAGAAGGAACGTTTTTTACAGTAGACATGAATGCCCTGTTATGACACATGTAAGTGAGATTCCCTTACATAAGCATGATTACGGAGAAAAGCCACATCCATCATTTGTTTGATGGTTAAGATGTTCCACTTTGAACACTAATGATGCACTTTTGCCGAATTAAAAAACACAATAACCAGACATACACCATCACACAGTTAATGCTTTTCTTTATGAGTCACATGGGGAGATTGTCAAATTTTAAAGGCAGTTTTCCAATGTTATCAATGCACTTTTTATCTATTATCTAACCTATTGATGATAAGCAGGTGACTGTGAGACACCACTCGCGAACGCCTTTCGAAATTTATCAGAAATGGTTTTAAAAACTCCCTTTCTAAAATTACTGTATCGGTGTAGGTCAGCAAATCAAGGAACAGGCTACATTTGCAAAAGCCAGGCCAAAACATCCGTTTTCTCAGAGCTAATATTTTACTGAAAACAAAGGCGGCTTCAGGTTTTGCAGCAGTAAAGAATTTGTGGTGGTCTTGCGTCTTTCATCATAATTATTCTTAACACAACTTAATACCACTCAGATGTGAACTCTACAAGTCACACTTTCATCTTTTCCTGTTTTCTGAAAACGTACGAGTTTCAAGTTCGATAGTGATAAGCGATAAACGCTGTCACTGTTCGTAACCATCTACCTTGCATGTTCCTTGACTTAGTTGATGGTCGTCAGACCGATCCCATCCTAGATCAGATCCAAACCGCCATACGGAAGATTTTAACGATAATCTTCCAGGTCTAATAATCAGATCACATGATCGTCTTGGTGAGCCACAGTAGGTGGATCTTTCCTTCAGTCCAATAGAACTTTTGGAGCTGAGTTTATTAGCTGTTCGTCTACTTACAAAATAAGAAAACCCTTAAAAATGATATGATTCACGCGAACACAAAACTGCAATGTGTGGTTTTTCCTCACGTGATGTGTAATGGGTATTGACACAATACTCTCCGTATAGTGAACATCTGTTACAACCTCATCACATGAAAGGTTGTGAACTGCTGCATCTCTGGACTTTGTCATCCTACAGTTTGCTTACTGTGAATGGTCTAAACACAGGTCTACGATAATTGTTGGCGAGGTGATTGCAAACATTGGGTAAACTTCTCCTGAGTACCACTTTTAAATAAAAGTCACGATCCGTTTCGACCAGGAACTTTCAGTAGCAGTACTATTGGTCTAAGCAATTTTTGACATGATTAACTACCGCAGGGTGAAGAAGTTTAATTTGGGCTCACGTGTTATTTCGGCAACGGTCATGAGCGATTTTAACTGTTACACAATGGCGACGAAACCGTGAACGTCACACACTTACTCGGTCGTTTACTGCCATTTCTATAGATACAAACATCAGTTTTTGAATCGCAATTAAACTATTAAGGTCTCTGACAACGTCTCTAGTGGAAGATCTTGCGAATGTGATGCTCATTTGAGATGTGCCTTATTCTTGCCATCCCCAAACTTGACCATACACACATACTCAAGTAAGGTAATTTTTAACCAAGCTGTCTGTTACATTATGGTTTGGTAAGCTGGTGACGTGGGTCGTAACAGAGTGGTTGTCAGTCACCTCATGACAAAATCCTCACCCACATTGAGCGTTCAGACTAGATGGGTGTAACTAGGCGAGAAGAAAAGAAAATGGAAGAAACTGTTGATCATCCTGAAGCTGGGAATTGTTTGTGCGCATTATAGTTTGCTATTAGCTGAATGCTAAATTTGTCCAATATATTGCGCAGCCGTTTTTATGGAGTCCAAGTCTAACCGATTCTGAGGAGCCCTACTCAGAGGATTTGCTTTCTGTATTGTATATGGAATCCAGTTCGCAGTTCCTCTGTCAAAGTTTACGCATCGTTCTGGGCGATCAAACCAGCTACGATATTCTGCTAACTGAAGTAGCTTGGCCATAATCTGGAAAAGCGAACTGCAACATGTGACAGTCGCGTGACCAACTGACTTTACAATCTGATCACTCAGGAACGATTACGGTAATGACCTTGTTGAACCTGTGTAATGCACATCGCATAAAACGACTGCACACATGCTAACTGGTTAATAAAAAAACGTAAGTTACATTGACGTTTATTCAATTATCTTACCTGAATGTGATATCCTCAGAGAGAATCATTCTGGATCACTTAGCTTACAAATATTTTAACAACACCACTTGTTCTGTGTCCGGAAACAGTATCGCTGTCAGACTGTCACTGTTACATTTGTAATCCATTTGGCCTGGTAAATCCTGTCCACTTGGAGACGAGCATGCTTGCAGTAGTATGAGAATAGAGGGTGATAGAATGAGGTTTGATTGAAAAGAACCACAAAGCTACAAACCCGAACGGCAACAACATAATAGACAGTTGCTGACTCACATCGTGGCTTTCAAATTTATGCAATCGTCACCTCTGTTATCTTATAATTCCGGGATGTTGTGTCAGTTCGAAATCTTCATATTCAACGCTGTATCATCAGTGACTTTACTTACGGACACGTGTCAACTCGTACGAGTAATTCGTTAACATCCGAAGGTGAGACTCTGTTCAAAGGAAAGTAATCAGATAAGTTAGTCATTGTTCGATTAATGCTTCTGACAGTACCCCGAGCAAACGGTGTACACATTTTGTTAGATATTCTGTTATCCCAAAAAACATTTGACTACCTTCCATAAACTTACAATGAAATCTGTCTATATGGACTATTCTGCGGGGCTTAAAAAGTCATCGCCTCAAAGGGATGGTTGGTGTGAAGAAGTTTGTCAGGCAACTATGAAAGATGCAGTTTATTATCATCTCAAATGAATTGAAAGAAGAACTAGGTTGTAACCTTCGCATTGCCTGAAGGTCGTTAACAACTGCTTGATCAGTGATGGGATTGTGATTGGTGCAATTCGAATATCAGTTGCTGCTGAATGCAGCCTTTGTATTTCCGTGAACGTTTTATTCACCTTCTTTCGAAAAAACGTCTACAGTTGTGCTTCGGCCTCGTTACAGCTTTGCAAGACTGCATATCCTTGTCACGGCCAAGATTTGAACTGTGGATACTCATACGTTACCGTGTGATTCAATTCTTGCTTTAATCAAGTTAAACTATTTAGTTGGAAAAAATATGTCAACAGGCTTAGTGTATAGCCTGTTTAAGAATTTTTTCATCACAGTTTGATCAAACTGTTATAGAAACGAGTTAAAAAGTTCTCAATTATATGTTACTGTTAAGCTCTTCTACTGAGTTTTTCAATCTGGTAGTCAAAATCCTGCCAGTCACATGTCTTTTCCGGTCTTGCCGATGAACGAATCATGCTGATATTGTGTACATACATAACATTAAAAGCCGTATTAATGCTGACCCATGGTGTGTGTTGTAATCTAATCGAGGTAGTGCTCGTAATCCAAGAAAGAACGTCAAAAATGTGAGGCTGATGCAGTTCTGATGCAAAACGTGCAATGAGTGGCACCATAAGACATGCGGACGTCTTCTGTGGGGCTTAAGTGCAGCGCAGTCATTGTTAACATCACAAATTTAAGTAGGTTTGCCATGATGTTAGCTTCATGCTGAGCCACTCACACCATTGTGTTGCAACGTGTTGGAAATCAAGAAGGAACGAGCAACAATTTAGTTTCTCATATCTTTTCTAATTAACTTTTTCATGCTGAGTCTATGGCACAACCTATTCATTTGTTACTAGTTGCTGATCAATATTTGCTGTCACGATCGATTTAAGTCATGTGACATTAGTTGTGCCAAACTTCTAACGGGCCGTCAGTTCAGCGAGAAGCAGTCACTCTAAAATGGGCAATGCTGACTTTTAAGTCAGGCATTATCAATTATAGTTCAGCTTTTAATTCAAGGTATGCTCAATATTATTTATCCTTAACGAAATCTAACCTTCTCAGTCTGTTCACGTCATGTAAGGTTCTGGTGCTTTCATAATGTGATAAGCGTTAACGATCAAGTTACCTGTTTGTTGATGCTATACAAATTAACGCCTGCATTACAAAAATGCTTCATTTTCAAATAGGGCAACAGAATACAACCCGACGTAGTCTAAAATTTCGGTTTATCCGCAAATTTGGCTATATTCGACGGCAAAAGAACTGACTTGCAGTTCATTACAAAACACTACACACGAGGAGACTCAGTTTAAAGACATATCTGTTTTTATCAGCTATCGGCTTTTGATATATTTTTACGCCGTTGCTAGTGAAATGTTTTGTGTCAGTATACTTTAATAAACTGGACGTAAATATGATGACAAACTGTTGTAAGCTGTATATTGACTGAGAGGTGGCTATCGTAAGTTGGCTGATATTATGCTGTATGCCATCGCAAGTACTTCCACCGTTTATTCACTTTTTCATTCTTAATACTTCTGGTCATTGCGTTCATCCATTTGGTGAACCATTGTTCACTGTTAAACCCGCTGAGCTTTTGCAAACGAATCTGCATTCAGCGCACAACCTAAACACTAAAAACATATCCGTTCTCCGGGTAACGTCGCCGATTTCGGATGAACATGGGTGATGCATTGGGGTAACGTCAGTCAAACCCATCCGAAATCAATACCTTTAAGTGACAACCGATCAGATTTTCAAAGATTCGGGCGGTAGTCAAGATGAAATGTAATTTATTTACAGTAAGAGATGCAACTAGCAAATCACCTTATTTGAACAAACACAGTATTACATGTATGTGGTTGCTTGCACGACCTGCTTTCGTGTGCCTCATTGACAAACGCAGGTATCGTTTTACTTCGACAAGGAGTGAATCGACGTACCTTTTCAAAGATAAGGTGGCTGGGTTCGAAAATTGAAGTATGGCGAACTACGTGGGCTGTGCTGCCGTTGTCTGAGCCCTCTCGACTGCACTAGTAGCCAAAAGCAAGCATGTGTGCTTGTGTGGATATCCCAATCATTTGAGCTGCTAGTTGCGTTTTAAATAAAAACGTGAATGCTATCGCATGTGTTACAATTAAATGTGCTAGGGTTCTACCAAAACATTTTGCTTTCTAAATTCAATCGATATAGATAATACTAAGAACGTGAACGTTATGAGTAGCTTTCAATATAGTGGCTGAATGAATATGGTTTACTTCTGATTTCCTCACCCCTAGTTAAGATAACGATGTTTCTTCTCAAAAACGTTCACGTTTATTCCGTACGTGTGTCTGCCGAATGTAAGCTATCTTTACCTCAATAACTTGAAACTATGGCCAGTTGTGATTTTTACTTATTCATCCGAGACCTAAAATAATAATTCAGATTTCTCAAGGTTTACTGATTGGTTGAAACTGATGCATGTGAAGTGCTTTGTTTATGCACCTCTGATTTCCTGGATCCGACCATTACTGTAAAACTTGTCATAGTGAACAGTTAAGTACATGCTTTAAACAGAACGATATTAACTGCTCAGCAGGTTTCAAAGTTTAACTAGACATTCCGGCTGGTCTAGTAAGAACGAACGCACCAGATCGGAATTTCTTCCTGCCCGCTCACAGCAGTAGTGCATGTCCTTTTACGACTACAAAATAAAGCCCACGATCATCATGAGTGCACGTTTGCATGCCGAAATAAACATTCCAAAAGTGCCTTTAATGACCCAGTGTTATGAGCCAAAAACGCGGATGGCGCAAGGGTTATTTATTCAGGAAAGCTACACAAGGGTTATGCGTTTAAATATGACAGCAAACAAAAACACTCATCTGCATACGGCACTGGGCCCAGACCGTCTCGATTGTCACAGAGGTCAATGCTCTGTTTCTTCGTGTATCAAGAACTATTTCATGCGATGCTGCACTCCAATATTCTTCCATGTATTTTTCTTGTGACTACTTCAGTGTCAAAATGTATGCTCTGGCCCCACTAATTAGCAGCAATGGCGTGAGTAGTATAGTATGATCGCTCCCCACTACACCAGTAGTTAGTAGGCTAGCTTCACTAACAAGCATATTAGAGTTTTGTTTCCGGTAGTGGCAACTGGTGTACTTCCTTCCAGATTGAACCCGCGTGGAAAACCTATCTGATGAGGACAGCTGTGATCACACGCCAATGGTGATAAGCACATTACAGTGGATGAAACGTTCAAGGAAAACACAGTGGTGTCGGTCTTCAAAAATAGCGTGTTCAGTTGAGTGGATTCGATAATGGGTTACTTTTAATTTTTGTAATCTTGTGCAACCAAATTTAATACTTTGTAATCTAACATTTGTTAGATATATAATCGATTTTCAACACAAAATACTTCGTTCTGCGGGTAAAAAAGGTAAGTGAAGATCTGACTTATTTACTTTCTTCTGTTTAACGGCGTCCCCAGTTCAACGGTTATTGTCACTTGACTGATATTGTGGCCGACTTATCGATCCAACCAATACAGAATTTACCGCTTCTGTGTTTGTTCAATAGACTGACTAAACGGAAATTTGCATCATAGAATGCTCTTATTTTTGCGGTGTTCTAAGTTATTTCCTAAGAATACACTCCTACGTCGGAGATGCCAGGTTTTATGAAGGTCACTCTTGAACCGAAACTTTGTTGTGACCTGTTTCTTTCTTGGACAGAATCATCAAACAACGAACGACATTCAAACTGGAAAACTTCGTATTTTGAACTAAATTCTTATTCACTAGATTGTCTATCTGATGAGGCTCAGCTTCAACACGATGATCACTATATTATGAAGGAGAGATGAAGAGTAACCCACCCAACCGAAGTGATATTGCCAGATAGATCGCAGTAATTAGTCAATCATTGTTGATCAGTACTGTTAGAATCAGTGGTATTCTGGATGAACTCCTGACCGATATTTCAAATGTGGTGCCTCGGTTTCTTTCCTCGTCATCTGGTGTTTTCAACCAAACATGCCATTCTTCTCGGTGGTAAACATGCCTTTGAAGAGTCTATTAATTTTTGCTCCATTTTGTCCTGTGAAGTATTTTGGGATTTTTAGTTGGTATTGAAGTTTCGTTGATAGCTTTCACGTTCTTCTGATAGTACCTGCCGTGAAAAGCCGTTCAGATTGTGCCTCGACTTGCTTGCGACTACCAGCTCCCTTGCTTTCCGACATCTCACTTTTCAATACAGTTAACTGTCTACTAAATAAAAAATATTCCATTTTTATGATTTCTTTTTGTTGAAGAATTTAAACTTCTGGACGCATAACATAGATCACCACTCATTTACCGCTTTGGGTCTTGATGGGTATAGTTCGTCCACTCTGGCAATCCGACATGAACCGGGTCCATTCTGATCCTTTGTGTAATAAACATGAGCGATCGTAAAATACCACTCACACGACTGCTATTCAGTAGTAGGACCAGAGCATATATTTTGACATCGAATAAGCCGCAGGGAAAATGCAGGAAGAAACATCAGAGTGCGGCATCGCACAAAATGGTCCTTGCTATGTAAAGAAACTGAGCATTGGCGTCTGGGACAACCGAGACGGTCTGGGCCCAGTACCGTATGCAAATGAGTGTTTTTGCTTGTGGTGCTGTTCAAGCCCTTAACCCGTGTGTTGCTTCCCTGAATAAATAACCCTTGAGTCATCCGCGTTCCTGGGTCACTACATTTGTATATCAACAAACTACGTCTCAACACGTAATTCAGCCCTCAAGTACAAGTCAATTAGTTTGAGAGCTGTACCTGATAACTATTAGCTTGATATTTTGACTGTGACTGGCCATTCGAATCGATTGAGAACTGAAAACTGAACGAACACATTAGGTAGCGCATCTTGCGACCATTCTAAGGAAACCATTTATTGACGGTATATTCAGATAAATAAAGTTCGTCGGTCCCATACTCTGATCATAACTCATTTAACAGTTGTTTTGCTGATCACTTCAGATACATGTGATTCCGCAGGTCAGTGAGTACATCGGAAGCAGCTGAAGTGAATGTGTGGAATACTAGCCATTGCAAGGATCTCAGGTAGTTTACACTTTGCGAAAAGAATTATGACATTAGCAATAGATTTCACCGTGAACAATCATTCATAATCCTCATCATAGCAGCTACGAGCCTGACCAAAAGGTACTATGGCCCGGGCAGCCGCTCACCTCAACAGTGATGTGGAATATCCTAGAGGGAAACGTCACTAAGAAGTTTGAAAATTACTAAAAGACTAAGCGGAAGCACTAGGAATGGTATGGAAGGAGGTACGCTATTGACTGCGACATACCGCCATCTCGGTTAGCGTCTCTAACCAGCGGTTTGAGTGATCACGAGGACCCCATCCAGGTAGGCGACCCCTACCCCCTTTGCTCAATGGGGCTGTCAAGGTCTTCCTATTTCGTGACCGGTTTCATGGTCTGCGTCGCTGCTTGCATGTGGGCGTCTACCTCAAGAACGATAGAAATTGGATTTCCGCTGGGTAGGCACACTTGAGGAATGGCAAAATCTACAAAATTTTCATGTGATTTCGGTGTATTTTGACATTTAAGCACATTCAACATATGTGACCAATCTCTAAGAGTCCTGTCTCTTTTGGCTAAACACATAGGCAGTCTAACTACCCTCTAACAGCTATCCTAAGATCTATATTGCACTGTTTGGACTAATCAGGTAGACTGATAGTCAGACTGTGTTTCCGACAGCCGGCCTAGCTCTGGACACCTTCCTTGGGATGGGTGATTAGGGATGTTGGTGGGAGCGCCTGTTGATCAAATAGATATGATCCATGTTATCGCCAACTTACCCTAATAGCGAAGAAGGAACTAACTGACCTTGACGAACAATATTTCTATTACCGATAAGTGGCAAAGAGTTAGGTTGATACAAATTTTGAGGTCAGTGGTGTAGCGGTCAACGCGGTTACCGCATGTAAGCGTGACCAATGAGCAAATCTAGGCCATTTGAACGATATACCCAGCTGAAGACAAAACTGGAGTATAGCGCACCTTCATGATAGAGAATGACTGGAAAGTCTATGGGATGTTTAGTTCCTATTAACAGCTACTATACTAGTTGCTAGTAATCCACCCTTACCTCAGCAACATAAGAGCGGATGCAACGTTTTGGCCTGGAGGTGTACACCAAAAGTAATTTAAATGAGTTAGGGTATCGAGCTTCTAGGTCGCCAATGACATAAGACGGACGTGGTATAAGTCGTAACCTCCAGATTCATGGAGTATCATCTGTCCGGTCGCCCAGCGCAGTCAATCCGCGTAATGTCCAGCGACCCTAACCCTGCTCCCTCCATGCTTCTCTTGGATTCTCAGTAATTACGTTAAGTTCGCTCGTTCACTTCTCCTACGCCACGAAGTTTTTTTCAAAAGGAACCATCTTGTTTGTTTATTCGACTAGGATTTAATGGAATCAAAAGAAACCAGCTATTGTGGTTCACCTGTGAATGTGGCATGCACAAGGGTTTTGATTGCTTTGATCTTCATCATTCATGCCGCATTGTATCTCTATTACTTATCTGAGGTTTATGTCCGTTAGTTATCGACGTGTTTGAAAAACATACAAGTGACAACAGAACGTCAGGAATAGGTTTGTGATCAAGCCGACTCTGAAACTTTAACAGGTAGTCCCTTCAGCCGCATATTCTACGTCAACCAACCTCTCAAACCACAAAAACCGATTTAAATTCTCTATATCATAGCTTCATAAACACGATATGACAGGAACATAAAGCAGATGTGCGAACGACTTATGGCTATCAGTTTGACATATTTCAGCTCTACGAAAAAGTGACTGATTCCAAAGAAGTTAGTCAGCTCGATGGCTGGCGTATTGCTGAATCAACAACACATGAGTTATTCGACGATGTAAGGTGACTGTGGTAAAAACAAATCCAGTGTGGAATGAATATACGCACATAAAACTGGCTGTGGAAATCAATTTCATTCAGTATTAACCTTCGTTTGCCCACTTTACTGAGAGAAAGGAGAATCATTATTTTACTGTCAGTTTTATAAATACTTTATGCATTTGGAACCGTGCGTACCACGGGCAGTTCTGTGTGTGAAGCGAAACGGAACTGTCAGTTACATGCAGTGGCCTGAACCCCAAACATACACTGACTTGTTGCTTGCAAAATGCCTTAGATTTGCATTGAGTCTTACTGCTTGTCATTTTGGTAAACGGTTAACTTTTATAAGTTGCTTTAGGCGTTAATCTAGATCCACCGGTCTGCTAATGTAGATTTTCTTGTAAACTGGTGTTGGTCTCATTTCATGTTGCCTTTCACCAAACTCATTTTAATGGCCCTTGACAAAACTCAGTTTGATTTAGCGCATACCAACACAGTGTTAACCATGGCGTGGTTTTTTTAATGTAATCTCAGTTGAATGCGGATTGGCCTGAATACAATTTACCGTGCCCAACAGGCTGAGGTAACTGAGGAGTCCATCAGAAACACAGTTTGTCAGCTCGTGACACTGAAAAAAAGATGAAAATTAACATTTATTTAGCCGTATTTTGTAAATTTTTGTGCAATTTGTTTCGGTCTGTTAATGGTTCTCAGTGAAAAGTGTAGAAAAATACAACCATTTTTTGATTTGAAAGGGTACTGTGTTGTTTTTCGGAGTTCACGTTGCAGCAAAACTTCATCAGTATGGTTGACTTTTCGCTTATCACGAAAAGTACACTATTACTAATTGTACGGATAGCGTACAGTACAGAATGTTAAAGTGCCACCATCTCTCCTACACCCTGGAAGGAACCAGCGTGATGTACATGTATGAACTAATAATCGCGAAGATGAAGTTCACCCAAAGTTGAACTGTTAGATGGGTTTTATTGATTTGTGATTTCATGGTCCGTCACGCTGGACTAGGGTTTTCTTGCAGTGTGTATGTTACATTGTAGTACAACCGTACAAGTTTACTAACCTGACAAGTGCAACCTGTGCAGTGCAAACAGATTTGTCCTGGTTTTACCAGCATACGGTTATGTAACCATTAATCAAAAATGTCACACCCCTTTGGCAAACCCGGTTAATTAAACATGGATCAACTTCCTTAATAGTTTAGCTCTGAGAAAAGCACATACTGTCTAACGCTTAATTGCATCGATGTTGGTCCTGTTAATCAACTACGTACTGTTAGACGTTTTACGCTATCGCTGATACAAACTTGAGCTATGCTAATCTATGTATAGATAGGTGTTGATCCAAAGTTAGTGATGACTTCACTGTTAGGATGCTTGGTAAAGTGTAACATAACCGACGCCAAACAGTTTCAACCTAATTTCTGGGAGACAACCGGAGCAATGTACATCTCAACAAGTCCTTCGCTATCCATCAACTGAATGCGGCTTTGTGTCTTTTTCAGCAGACCCAGTCACAGAAGTTTCCATCCTCCCATGGTTAATTATGTAATCTGTGCCGTAAGATTGTTTGATTTCTTCCTTTCAATAAAATTCAATCAGTTATGTTTCTTCTGTCTGCAGTGTGCATCTCGGCTGCACCAGTTGGAATTTTAACACGGTCGGGGACTTACAAGCATATTTAATACCACAGTATTCCCGTGTTTATCCTTCGTTTCCACTCTGTAGGACTCAGGTGCCGTAGGGGTACTGCCAGCGAGCACAAGTGGGAAAGAAAACATGACCACACTTTTCGTTGCCCCTGGTGATGACCAACGTGGTTCAACGTTTATTAACGGTCATTTTGATGCACTGATAACGCAATGAATGAAAGCTGTTTCTTATACACACGATACAACCGTCGTATGTTCATTCATATGGGCAACTAATTCACTTATCAGTTAGTGTGTATTTTCACGCCAGATTAGGCTCTTTTGAATTTGTGGTCAAAGAGAATAGTACCTTCCGAAACAGCGGTAATTTGAACAGACTGAATTAGGCCCAGTCTTAGTTAACAGATGTATTCTATTGTGTGATGTGCTAGAAACCGGTAAATAATCAACTCCATTTTTTCTACACACACGGTCAAAATTGTTCTCTTTACCTGTTCACTGAATGAAAAACAGAAAACCAGTTTATTACAGATCGATCACTGAGATTGTACTCAGCAGTCAGTCAAGGTGATATAGTCAGCCGACCAGATACGCATAAGGTGACTCATTCCTCACTCGCGATCACATATTGAGGTGTATACGACATCTTTTGTTGAGTAAAGTGAGAGTATATTTGCGTTTCCGTATGATAACACTGTTCACTGATGAGAACGACGAAACTCAACCAACTCGGCAACTTATTCAACACTGCGAATCCACCGAAACCATTACTCAATGCTTATGTCTACTTCACCAACTCTGTGCTGATCCTACCAAATACTTTGAGCCGAACTCACTTGTGTGACGGTCAAGGTTCAAGAAAACTGAACTCCCAGGAGTCGCACGTGCTAGCCCAATTCAGACTCGAGTTGCCCGTTCACCCAGTAACTGTACTCCAGCCATAGGTAAATAATCCCACCCTCTGGTAACTTCAGTTGTGTTTTAGGCGTGTATGGTTCACAACTTTTGCGTTTAGACTACTCAAATTTTTGTTCACCCCCTACTACTGTTTGCTTTGGAAGTAGTATGAGGTATTCATTCGCTAAAGACAAGTGAGACTTGTGTTTGTGCGAAATGGAAGTCTTCACTTATTCTGTGATTGGCTGTCTTTAATTAACAAAGCTTTCATACCTATTGGGCCAAATACACACCCACCGGTTGCAGTATCGAATAATTCGTGAGAAACGCAGGAAGGCAACTTTTATCTTCTCATGCTTATTATTCGATAGCTCTTCCTCCAGGCAAGTCTAAAAGATTTACCAGCGTTTTGTTGCAGTGGTTTTAGCCGGATACTTATAATGTATAATAGAGCACTAGAAGGGTTTATTTAGAAACTTGACGCTGTTCTAAACCAAGGTCTATCCCACTTAAACAGATGTATTGATATTTGTTTGTTCAAGGAAAGTGGAACCTTGCAATCAACACTCTCTTATATCTTGACTGACAGCCAACTATAGGTCTACCAGAAACGTTATTGACAAGGTGGTCATCTAGACTCAAGTTAGACTTACCAATCACTTATGTTTTTAAAGTGGTGTGATGCACAGGATGTCTCTCTGACTGTTCTTTAACCCATCAGGTCTAATGTCACTATAATATTTGTGCTTCGAACCGGTTAGATTGATCTGTTTTGTTTTTCCATTTTTTAAAAAGCAAACGCCGTTCTTCGGGAGCTTCTGGTCGTTGGTGCAATCATTGTGGTGTTCCTGTCCTTTGCCGTGAATGTGTTCTGCTGCATTCGCTGTGCACTTATTCGACAGTACACAAGTAAGTCTAAACACACGCCGTTTTGAGAGACGTCTATTATAGCTTGGTACAGTTATGATCAATCCACATTGCGGTGGGGTAGTTTGCATGCTTTAACTCGGCAAAATCCCTGTTTAAACATATAGATTTATATATTACTGGTTGCCATCACTTTGTGTCTATAACATTTAAATATGTGCGTTTTTAAAACCATAAAACACATTGGACTACAGGTGGATTGGATGCTGCCAAGTTTCACACTTGTGAACAGAATCACTCAGAGCAACTGGACTTAAACCCCTTGCCTCGAGACTGATAAAAAGCTATGTAGAGCACTGCTGGACCAGCTACTTGCAAACCTCTGTCACCAGATTCTGAATGGGTTGTTCACTTTCTTTGAGGATGGATTTTACTTGAAGTTGAAGAAAGACGTGAAAAGATCAAATGACTTCTTATGAATGACATGTTTGCATTTGAAAGACTGTAAACATCTCTTTTTTGACTGAAGGCTTACATGCATTTTTATACCTTGAAATGTCTTACAATTTCAGTTCTTTGTTTCATTTTCTTAAACAAGTCCAACCTGATTTGCTGTCGTCATTCGGTACCGTCAACATGAGGACCTCCCGTCTCAATTTGGAAAGTCTGAGAGTATCACATTTCTATGTAGCCTAATATATGCAACACATGTCACTGAACACAGTATGATGTAAATGACGTAAACCCTGTTGAAACCAGCCCGCACCGATCGGATATTTCTCCTAATAACAATAGCACCGTTTGCCAACGAACCGAAGTTAAAGGAATGCCAGATGATTTGTCTAATTAGGAAATTAATTTCTGTCAAAGTTGCGGACGTAGTTGCAGCGTAGTCTTCAGCAACTGGACTATTGTGTTGTATTTGCTTATTAAACATTCCAGTAAAAATTAGTTCATCGATAACCTACACCCGAATCACTAGCTGTTAGTTATAAAGCTGATGGCTTCAGACGAAACTTGTCTGCACTTTGGAAGTAAATCCATAATTTACGTGCCCAAAGACGATCAACCTATCGCTAATCGTTTGTTTGCCTTTGAATTTAACGCTCCCTCAATATACCGGATTTGGAAATGTTCCTCTTGTTGTCTGCGATCACAGGTATGCAGTGTTTTCAAATGAGCCAACTTGCCTCACGGCCTTACCATTATGTAGCTTACCGAGTTCGTAACACTGTCTCACTCATTCAGAGATTATATCATGATAAAGATTGTCCACATGTGTCAGTAAACTCCAGAAATTCGCCCCCAACACTGTTTGAAACATTTAGATATGATGAATTTTATCAAGGGGTTTTACAAAACTAATTATTGGCTTAAATGTCAACTATTTCACTGACGCTAGAGACATGGTATCCAGTGCAACATCCCTCAGAATAAACACAGGGTATGACATAACCACTAAAATTTGCTTGCAAAGAAAGACAAAACGATGTTTTTCCTCAGTAGCGGCATGAGGAGTGACAGGCGTGAAGCTGAACAGTTTCCTGTGCCATCGAACCAAGTGTTTTACGTTACTGAGAAGACTAGATTGAAATGATATACAAACTCAACACCCACTATATGGAACTCATACTCGCCTAGAAGTCCGGTTGGTTATCTTATATAAAATGGAATAGAGTTAACAGGTCCAAGCAAGGACAACATCCAGATCGATAGTTCTATAGTTAACAATACATTATTCCTAATTTGCTATTTTCAGCATGTTGACGTAGCCTCCTTCATGTGACAGTTGTTTTTTGTCGGATGACACTAGAAGTGCTGAAGCTTGCCTGAGATTGAATCACAACCTCATCACTGGTTTATTCCCGTCTGCTTTACAAACTATACCGACTGTGCAGCGATAATCAGATATTTTCCTTGTTTCAGAATCAAAAGGTCCGGCACGTATGCAGCACGTATTTTGTATGGCAGACGAAATAAGCAACGCTCGACGAGGTCGACAAGCATTGACAGGCGACCAGTGGACAGTCGGATCTCCAGGTAATTGGTACCAAAAGCCGTTGGAACAGCAACATTTAGCACATGGCTTCCGAGAAGGCAGTTTTGCCAGCGACAGTCGTCTACTAGTGGGCCCAAATACACATTTAACTAACACACCTGCGTTCTTCGCCATCCCACCAGAGTTACTGCACGGTGCACCGTTGCAGGGAGCTACGTTTAGTGATACCAACTCCAACACCACAGCCAGTGTGGACGTACACACAAGAAATGGCAAAGAAGACAGCTCTGCTGCAGCTCCAGTCATAAATGGCTCTGCCTTCTCACTCAGTCAGGGCGTAAAACATCCTAATACAGAGAGGCGTTCAAAAACTTCGTCGTTAGTTCTAGTTCCAGGCCCAATGGGATATCAGTTGGTGTCAGCACAAACGTCACAGAACCCCTTAACTGCTGCTGTGGCGTCCTACTGTCTACAGCAACAACAAAACCTAAACGAACTACAACAACAATTAAACGCACAGGAGTATGTCTTAAGTGCAAATCTCAGTTCCGACGGCGTCCCATCCTGCGTGGGCAGCGTTGGCAATCCTGACTCAACTGGGCTAGAACCCTATCAACCGTCCTCTTCCGAAATTAGTACGTTGAGACAGAATGGTGCATACGGTGATCCATTAACTTCTATGAATGTCCTAGTTACAACATCTACACCTTCGAACAGTCGGTCCACAGCGGTGCGCTCCACTAACGGACTGGCGTCAACCAACCTTTCGCAAATGTCAGTCTCATCCCAACCACAGTCGCAAACACCCAGCACACCGGTACGTAGACTAAGCACGTCAAACTCCAACTCCCATATGGAAAATAGTCCAAACGCTTCACAGTCAGACAGCGGTCTGGGTTCTGGAAGTGGACAACTGTCTTCGTTCACACAACAAAATCGCAACCGTGATGATGCACCTCTGCTTATACATGGCAGTCAGACATCAGATGGAGGACCCCGTACTCTGAAACGGTTGATCAATGGAATGACCGAATCTACAGGACCAGGTAGTAATGTACATGGGAATAGTGGCTACCAAAATCGTTGCTGAATTAAAATGCTACAAAAATGAGAGGGACAACCAAAATTCCTATTGACTCAGAAAAACTGATCTCAAATTGAAGCGAATTTTTGCTAAATTGTACCGGGTTAATTCAACAGCAAATTGCTAACCACTTAGGCGCTCGCTAACACAATACCTTTGTCTATACATAATGGTAGGCGACTCACGTCTAACCCCATAGACTTTACAGATGTGACGCCTGAACATTCCTTCTAGTATATCACTCAGAGTTTAATGAATATTCAAAAGTTTCATAAAACAAAAGAGAGTACTTAAATATCACTCACGTATTTCTGTGTGTCCTCTATTGACCTGTACATATGTACAGTACGTCAGTCTGAAAATTGTTTGATTCGTGTGAGACGGTTTCCAACAGTGTTGTTCTTTAGCAGTGGGGTTAAAGAGTTAGATCTCTCCAGGCGGTGCGCGAATACCCGTGGATGAAGTTGTAGTTTGAAGCACATGTTTTTCAATATGTTGCTCATTGTGAACGCTTGGGATTGAAATAGAAAATTATCTAACGGATAGTGGATTTACTTGTTCATGGAAGGCTGAATCATTAAATATCAACCGGTTAACCAAACTTGTTTCGAAGATGCTGAAGTCGTAAACCAAACCTAATAGTTAAGGAATTATTAGCCATTTTACAATAGTAATACTGCATCCTTAATCTCATTATAGTAGCACCCATCCAAATTTTGATCTCGGTTGAGCTCATTGACAGAAAGCAGCCGAAAGATTGTTCATTAGTTTTACTGCCTCAACCTCGTGGAAGTTTGACTATCTGTCGTATAGGTGTTGCTTGTGATAGGACAACTGGGGCACGTTCATCACTGCAATGCAATCAAGCTAGTTCAGTGAAACGAAACATTCAACATTGATGCAAACTGGTGAAACATTTCTACCGTACAATAGACAATGGAATAATAAAATCGTTCCAAATAGGATTCAGGTGCCCTATGTAGTGTTCGACACCTGGCCATTTGGAAATTCTAGTTTGATCTTAACAACCGAACAGAACATATTCAGAATGCCACTAATAACTTGCATGCGTAGATGTTTGGTTTACAATAGCAGCGCTGATTTGAAACAATGACTCAATCTGCAGGATGGAGAAACCAAGATTTGACCTACTATTGTTTGAAAAGTGCAGGAGGTAGTCTTGGGTCTAGTTAACCTTCAGTGGGCTTTATGTAACCAGTAGATGAAACTGATACAGTGTTGTAACTTATGGCCTGATTCAAGGACTTGTACGAGTAAATCTGGGTTGGATAGGCAGAATATCGCTTATACATGGTGGTGGCTTTTTTAAGCGGATAGATTTTTCACCAACTTCTAGATTATAAAATGGCGCTAGACTGAAAGACCGCCGGAGTTAACATTCACTAGTAATCCCTGCGATTACCCAGGATGAGATTTAACCTGTCGTACATGTGCTTGTGACGTAGTCTTTCTGATCATCACCTTGATCTCAATTAACATGGTATAATGACTAATGCATCTATAGTTGTTGGGCAACCCATAGAGACAGTGCGATAAAAGACACATTGTAGCAAGAACTTTCTCCAGAATGAGGACTGACGAAGTTGAATCTGGAAAGCAGGAATTCACTTCAAGTTTACGATGATGGTTATAATGACACTAGAAACTCAATTTTTGAAAAGTACCGAAAATAAACGGGTATCCGAATCCAGACAGTGTGCATTCCTCGGTAGTATTTAGTCAAATATTTTTCACTATTGCTTACTTGTCACCTACGCTTTTACTCAGGTATGCTTGTCCAAGTTGTTAAGGCATGACACCTGATCATTAACAGTCAAGGTCAATGACCTCAGAGACAGCGGACAAGAAGGTTAGTAGAACTGGAAAGAGAAATCTGCTCGAAGTCAGAAATGGCGATTTCTCGCTCACTTTTGTAGAAAGATTAATTTTAAGGGGTTCCATGTATGAACGGATATTGTGCAAACAACCGCCTACATCAAATTATCGAGGTAGTCTATAAACACTTTTAAACTAAGAAATATCACTGTCACATGTTTCCCATTGTATTAGCAAGCAACCCCTGTCAGCTAGCGTCAGACCAAAACTCAGAAAGATTTCTCAAATCCGTGTCTCATATCTGTTCAGCTAACAATTAAGCTGTTAACTTATTTCAGTAGACATGGGTTGGGTAGAACTAAGTATTATTCCACAAAATTTACGGCACACGGTTTAGACTGATCTTGCAGAGAAGGTGCTGGACCAGCAATCTCTGTGTTACAAATCGTAGCCCCCTTAGATTAGATAGCTAGTTCCATAACCATCGTCTATGTTAGGCGAAATGGTTTAACACGTCCATCTGAACCAGTACGACCTAGTTCATGTTCCATTTCCACATTATTAACATAACCAAGTCGAGCATATATTCTAGTGTTAATGGCTGAATGGTATATTCCAAAGAAACGACCCTAGAAATGAGTGTTTAGCCGGTCATTCTCGTTAGAATGTCAAACTTGTAACTTACAATAGGAATACCTCCTGAACAGGTGACGATAAATCAAAAGAAATTTGAATTTCATTGGGCAGACACTTCGCGCTTAGTGGCGAATGCAGTACCAAGTCGTAGGTATTATTGCACTTCTTGTAAATTGCTATGGTCGTGGAGAGTTCCATGCGCAGTTGGCAATTCTGTAGAAAGCGTACAACCATTCATTCTTACTAAATTAATCTAGTGACACCAACAGCACTCAGTTGGCTGGTCTTCCATCAGGACTATTGTGACGGCACAACTTGTGTCTGTCTATGCAGTCAAAAAAGACGTCTTAATATCCAGGCCATTCAATCAGCTCAATGGATAAAACGGTGCTGTATCAAAAAGTTCATTACCAGAATTCTCCTAGACCTGTTTGACACTGTTTTACTGCGGATGTACCGATTGGAGCCGTGACGTATACAGTGTAACCCAACCACCTGACACACGCGGGGATGCCTCTTTGAAGCACTGCGGTGGATTGTATCCGGTAAATGAGCAGATTGTAGAAGCAATTTTATAATTGCACTCTCGTCTCAGATTTACTCTGTAAAGTCACAGGCTCCAGTGGAAAAACGTCGTCTTTATTTCTCAGAGATTCAAAAATGGGTGGAGATTAGGACTAGACACTGGCCATTACAGTAGTAGGCATCACAAATAGGCAGTCATGATCTCGTAAATTAAGGCGGTTATTTCGTTTAATTATGATTGGAAGAACACCAAAAACATCTTCAGTAAGATAGCAGTGAATGTTTTACTTTCGTTTTCACCAAAGTTGCTCTTGTCACCCGGATAAATTCTGTCTAACCTGCCCACTCAGCGGATGAAGTGAATCTCATACTTTTGCATGTCACGCACCCTTTTCGTTCAGACTAAACTTTACTACCCTACTGATGATAAATGCGTGATTTTATCCTGTTTAGAAAGTGTGTCACTTGTCAGCTAAAAGTGACTCCGGAACATTCTTCATCTTCCTATTCCTTAGCTTTGCAAAGTTCTTATTGCCGTTGCTCATGTGTCAAGTTAACTTCAAGAGCAGTCCAAGTAAGATTGGAAGTCTTGCTCTCGTTCAAGTAGGCAGAACATCAAAACTACATTTGTTGGCCTTCATAATTAAGATTTAAAGCGACTGCACTATCTCGTTGTCACAGCAGTAGTTCATCAACCTCGTATACGGTCGAAAGCATCTTTCTAAAGCAAATGGTGTTTGCCTGTGCTCAAGTCGACAGTGTTATCCACCGTCTACTGATTAAATCAGGAGCACATCTGTGTTAGCTAAGAAAGGATATGTTAACATTACCAATCAACCGTCTTCAGTCAGTGATCGATACCTTCCTGCTCAATATTCATTTAAGGTTGACCGCACCAACGCTGTCAAAGATAATGTTTTAAAATTAGTGTTAAAACGAATATTTTATGGAATTCGCAAGCACCTAACCTATTGTGTACGAGTGTGTGACCGTGCTGCTGTAAGAGAATTCAAAATTTGGCTCAGTGCTAGTTTAATTTTGATTTAGTTTCCGTATACGGCGGTAAATATGGCCGAAGTGATCAAATGGAACCATTTACCAGTGGGTTATTACTAGGACCACAATCAAAATCAGTGTTTTCAGACCTCGTTACCATGGCAGTTAATTAGCCTTGTTTACAGCAGGTAGATTGAGTCTAATGCGATAACAGCCACCACCAAATTACGCACTAACTGATTGTCATTGAGTGTACAAAAGATCGAATATGCCTAAACAGCGTTTAACCGGCATTTAAAGTGTTTTAACACAATCAAAGCTGGTTGTCTGTTTCACGTTGCATTCGTGAGTCACAAAAAACTGACCTGTCTAGTGTCCAGTAGATTTCGAGCTGTGCTCTGATATTAGGTAACGATACCGGCTCTCGGATTAATAAACACCACTGCCCAAACCTCTGCATCTCACCTATTGGGTACTGTATGAGCTGATTTTAGATCTGCAATAAACTGGAGTCGAGGGTCTCCAGTATTGTAGGAAAAAAGATTGCTCTGAAGCCGCATTATAGAAAATATCTCTAAATATAATGTCAGGTGTGGTGCAAGTCACCACAGTAACAGAATTGAACAACAGTATCAAATCACTGATAAATGGATTGAGAATAACACAACATTATAAGCAAGTAGTAATATTATAGGTTTCAACCACCTCGGGTGGTGTGATTCCGATTACAACACTCCTGAGGAAGGCCACCCCAGGTGGTTGAAACGTAGAGTATTACAATTTGCTCATAACGTTGTGTTATTCTCAGTCCATTTATCCATATCATGTTAAACACGACGCCCAAGCTGTTTGAATTCATTCGTACAAAATTTGGTGCGGATATCTTACAGTATCAAATAACTGCTGCTCAATCAGTTTAGTGAATCCTGTGAGATTACCTTGAAAAGTAATTGCAGTCATAGTTTTGTGGCAAAGATACTCACCATCGATTACCTCTAACAGTGAGGACATTCGAACTTAACTGTTCTTTTCTATCACAAGCTGAGTGACAGTTCTACTGGAAAACAAAGGCTGTGATCCTCTGTGAATGCTCTATACTCTAAATCCTTAGATGTCAAATCCAGGGAGATGTTTGACATATGACGATGTATATTAGAATAGGCCTGAGAGACAAAACACTCCGACTTTTGTTATTTCTGCTCTTCAGAAGAAGGTGGTTTTAATTGACAATGTGTTTGCACTGTGACGGCATAACACCGGTGTGTTTTGTTATACACATTAGAAATATAGAGTGTAATAGCTTCGGGAAGTAACAAGTGGGGTATTACTAATATTACTGAACCAGAGTACTGTTAACATTTTGTTACATAATGCTTGCTCATATTCTGTGGGTGATAACGGTGTGTATTTCTGAACTTTTCTTCATATGTATTCCTCGATAAACTTCTAGCAGATAGTACAAAATCCACGTCTGTTCGCAGCTCGCGGCTATTCAACAGCCATGGTTCCAGCAGAGGTAACAAACCCCGCGCATGGTCATCGTCTGTTGAGTCAGGTCCACTCTTTGTGGACGATCTGAACGGCAGTTGGAATGACTCACTGGATAACAATAGTATGCACAAACGTGGAGCAATGACGGTCAGAATGCCAGTCAAGCTAATCGGTCATCCGAGTATGTGTGGATCTCTGATCTCTGCTAACTACGCCTACTCAAACGACGCACGACGAGCAGTCCTGTTCTAATGCAATACTATCTCTTCAAACAAATGAATAACCATTCTTAATAGAACTGTTTGAAACGGAACTTTATGCTGTTTTAATAACTTGCACTTTGCATCTCTCTTTTTTCTTAAATTCTCCGAATCCCATTCAACTTAACGGTTGCATGTTACTAGAAATATCCGCATGAAGCCGTTTTGATTGTTAAAGAATTCTGCTTATAAGGTCACAATTAAAAATGACTATATCAATGGCAGTTAATAAGCCTCCGTAACATAGAACTGTGGCTTTTTTTGTTTATGGCAAAGCCTGAAACAGTTAAGGTGTCTTAGAAGTAAAAATCAGAAATCCTGCAAATGAGATCAGACATCGTGCATTACCAGCTTTTATCAAAATCAATAAAGTTGAACGTCAAGAAAGATCCATTTCAGCTTAACGCTTCTCACAATATAGCTGTGATTTATGTGCGAAGAACTCATATCAGTTCCTCGAAGCAGCGAGCAAGTTTCCAGAAACTGCGGTTTCTTTTCGTGTCCTACGAAATAGGGATTCTTTGGCATACGATAGGGCGAAATGTGCCATTTCGCCCATCGAACAAGACGCGTCTATCATGTGATTTCACGCAATCCTCTCAGTTTGTTTAGGTAAGCCCAGGCTAAAGTATTGTCGCTATGGTTTTGAATACAAATACATTAAAAATGTGAGAATCTCAGTTGCACCACCAACCGATAGGTATTGCAACTGTCTGAACCTTTTACCAGGGTCTGGTCTATGTCTGGTCTATGAAGGTGTTGTTGTTCCTTTGATTAACGCTTCAGCCTGCGTTTGTCGTGCCCAGACCATACTATTGGGTGATGAACTGCCCTGTTTGGAAAAGAAGACCTTAGTTCTTTAGTGCTTGTGAATGAAGATATGAGAGACAGCCAAAAGCTCCAGATTTCTCGGGATACTGTAACATCCTTTGTGAAGGGATCAATGGATATTTTATAAAGAAGTGGATAACGAGTAGCCTCATTACGATGATGTAAAACGACCAGTATCATTTATTAGAAGTCATGTGTTATCAAGCCATCATTGGCAGTTTGCCAGATTCAATAGATAGAAGCGTACGTTAAGGAATAGCCCGATGCCTGGAGGTAATAAGGGAATTATCTATGGGAGCTTTAGCAGGGTTTCAGCAAACTCACTGAGAATACGACTTTGATGCATGTTCATCTTTTCATCTCAGTGTGAGGAATCTTATCTTCAAGTGGTGGTTCACGTTCTGTTGTATCTCACTTTTTTAGCATGACATTTGTCCGTAATTTTCTGGCAAAAAACGTCCTGATTCATACGCCGTAAAGCAGTGAGACTACTGACTTGAAGGAGTATGGTTACTGTGCAGTCCTGATTTCAAACTGGTTGATATGTTTGCGGAGCTTGTTAATTTACCAAACATACGAAAATGTTAAGCGGATAAACTCAACGGCCAACTTGACAACAGTTTCGACCGTAAGTTTTCGTGTGTTAAATTCAGAAGTACTACAGTCACCGGTCGCAGCGATAAGACAAAAGTTTGTGAAACTTATTGTTCGGGGAGTAGAAGAAAGGATAACGCTCGTGTTGTTTAGTACGCGGCTGTTTTTCATATTTATCCGCATATAACTCAAATTTTAAACAAGATTAACCAGATCACAATGAAACTTTTGCTGTCTGACAATACGTGTTCGTCAACTGCAAGCCTTGGTCATTATCGCCTCGACAATGAAGAAGACAGCTTGAAAGTGAGATGGCCATATAATTTCGTCTTGAGTTACAAGATGGTTTGAAACATTGAGTTCCCTTCACCCGGTTCATTAAGACGGCAAGGAGACATACATTGCGAGATGCGAGCATTTCGTTTATTCTCATCAGTCAATTACAGAAAACATTCAATCATATAGGTTAAGCGCTTGACGACAAAACAATGAAATGAATAAAAATGAGATAAGTGCAATCAGGAATCACTGCCATGATAACGAAATTGATTGTGACAGCGCGTTTTGCCAGCGGAGGGCTGGTGCGTGTCGCTTGATCAATAATGTCTCGGAGAACACCAACAGCCTGAAGTTACGATTGCGCAATAGGACCATGAACGAAGTGACGGGGTCAACCACATGATCTGTTGCGATTGAATGTGTCGCCATCGAAGATGGCAGTGTTTACATTTATCTAAAGTTTTCAGGTGAACGTTAGTTGAGATCCTTTCGACCTGACTTAGCAGACGAATAACAGTAGAGGACGTGGGCTTTTATCCTTCCAGAAAATTAGTTACACGAACCTGTGAGTCGTGTGAACTGAGTGATCTACTGTTTAATCATGGACTGCTGGTGTGTATTATATGTAGTCTAATGTTATTGATGAGTTATGTGCCGTTAATTCAACTGCCACATTACTGACATTTCAGTCATTTTTACCACATACGGTGGATGGTGGTTCTTATCCAGTTTTTGTACAGAAGACATTGCACTGTAGGAAAGAAAGTAAACGAAGAATATTGATCACTGGAAGTACTGACACTAATGACGATTGTGTGTAACAAACTCTATTGTTAGTATGAGCAGGTTATGATTCCCCATTTTGGGGTAGATGTTTGAGGGATTTCTGATACCAACTTAAACGCAAAGAGAAGGTAGGCCACTTTTGTTTCCAATCGGGTAGAGTTCTTACCAAGTGTTCTTGAAACTCTCTTACCAATAAAGTTTACACATGTTCATGAGTTGTGTTTTAGACTTAATTTCTCTTCTACTTTCATCTTAGGGTCACTGTTAATGTACAAAGCATACACACAACAAGACGTTTCTTACTGAAGTGATATTCTACAAACTTTAAGTAAATATAAAGTTTAATCGATCCACGGACTTAACATCCATAAAAGACGAATTTACAAAAATGTGCCTAGCTGTTTTACGGGCGTCTGGTTTACTCTCGGGAACCAAACCTAGTTTTGTGTGCACAGAAGACGCTGACGCAATCAATCTCCTTGCCTTGGAATTGATTGAACTATTAGCGTGTAGAAGGTCGGAACTATGTGGTTGGTTCGTTCAACTGTTGTTGCTACCCGCAGTTTGTATAAAAATTTGTTAGTTTTCCGTTGGCGACTGATGAGAGTAAATCGAAATGTTAACATCTCGCGATATATGACTTCTCTCTGTTTTAACTAAACGGATTAAGGGAACGCAATGTTTTAGATGATTTATGTTTGCTTGATCAAAGTAGCTTTAGTCAACTATTTGAAGTTACACATTGCGATTTTATACTGCACTGGTAGACGCTTAGTGTTTGTACCATAAATCGGTTAACGGCTTTGTAATTTATTTTCGCTGCACACGAGTGTAATCTAGTTTAATGTGTTTATGTGGTACTGTTGGCTGACGTTTATCTAGAGAATGGAACCTGTAAGAAATAACTGACCAGCTTCAATTATATGTTTCTAAATCGATCTCCAATGATGACTGGTCCGAAGAACATAAACCATAAATCGTTTAGCCACAATAGACAGAGAATAAAGGCAGCAAACAGTGGACTGAACCATCAGCCTCACACCCACTGACGTTTTAAAAACATGCATATATTTTGCAAAGCATTAGTCCAAATGGACAGTGCATGCACCGGGGTGCTGTTTTGCATCAAAAGGGGTTTACAAAATGCGGACTTTTCCACAGCCTGTGTGAGTCATGGCGTTTCGATTTATGTTCCAGTGTGCCCACTTGCCCCTACAGTACAATGTAATTGTTGTCCACGTGGTTGTCATAAAATGTCGGTTAAACATTCCTGTCAAAATCACCTCTGTTATGTGGTGTAAACTACGGTCAGACTGATGATTCAGACGGCCTCCGATTCAACCAACCTACAGTTTTTACTCTGACCGCAAAATTTTAAAAACAAAGTGTTTTCAGATCAAATCCTTCCGGACTCTATGGTTTGGCCGCATTTCCACATGAGAATCGGTAACAGCTAGCCGTAATTTTTAATCCTTGACCTTCAGTGGAAAAAGATCCCCTTCGAAATCGCTTTTGTTCACAAACGATCTCAGCTATTTTGTTGTAATACAGATAGTGGACTGGAACTGTTTTAAACAAAGCTCACTAAGGTTTCTTTGTTCACGTAAAAGCTCTTCAATTTTGCGCCAAATAGGGTCTGAGCAGCCTGATTGTAATCAGCCCAAGTATAAACCTATATCTAATGAGACCGCAAACAGTTTATTTTTAAGCAGTCCGACCAGTCATGATCGTCACCGATGTGTGTGAGAAGCGACTCCAATTATGCTCAGTTATAGCGCACGCCAGCAGTCCCATTTTATAGCCTGTTAACACACTCTTCCGTTTCAACAGCACTGTTTGACTATTCAAAGACAAACTATCTAATTTGCAGCCAGTATTACACGTTCCAGTTTACTCAAAAATAAGAAGTATTTCAAATCATTCCTCACGCAAATCACTTATCTGACATCGTACTTGAGCAGCAAATATTGTAATCTAATGAGAACAAGCCAATCTGGAGGGAACTTTTTGTTACCTAACCGACTGTAACCATAAATTTTATAAGGAAAGGTCTATCGCAGTACTGGTCTTGTATCAAAAAGTCGAGTAAAGTAAAATGACGATCGTCAGCAGTTACCTAGAAGATGCGGTATCCTGTTGAATGTTGTGTCAGAAAGTTGTTCCAACATATTTTGTCCCAGACCAAAATAAATTTACTCAAAATCTCTAGAAAAGTTCGTGTAACGAATAACAACAGGACACAAGGTAAAAGCTTTACTTTCTGATTTTTCAAATTATCCTGACAAACGACATTCTGTATTTAGTTACCAATGGTTCCATCGTCAACAACAAACCACTTTGTCATAGATTGAACATCACCCACAATTGATCGTAGCTGTCGCATTCCCATAGACCTTCCAATCAGCCAACTGGAAAGTCTATGGGAATGCGACAGCTACGATCAATTGTGGGTGATGTTCAATTTATATGAAAATCAAAATCCCCTACTACTCATCTGTAAACCGCTTTGTTTCAAATACAGTTGCCCCCAAAAACTGCCTGAAAAATAAAACGGTAGCATTAGAATTAATATGGGAAAATGTATGTGGTAACAGACCAACAAAAAGTGTAATATATTAATGGAATGGTGTCATGTAGTTCAGCGGATTTTCAGTTTAAAGTAAATAAAACTGGCGAAAGCGGACCCGAACCAAAGATAGAACCAGCTTCGTTTTACATGACGAGCAGTCTATCTACCGAAATACAAGGCTAAGCCAGAAGCTGCGTCACCAGATCGAATGCAGCTGTAGCCCATAACCTTCCTTTGTTAGTCCCCTGCAGATTGTTGGGCCTGTTCTACTGTTTGTCACTACTTAGAATTTGACGCCTAGCAATGACGCCAGCCACCTAAAAAATTCCAGTGAGGCAGTCGATCCTATAGGTTATACACTGGGTTTTATAGGTAACTAAAGCTGGTAGGTAATTGGTTCCGAGCCTGAAATTTCCGAGCTTTTGTTGTGGCTTCGTAGCTCGGCCGGTGGAGCGCTTGCCGCGTTTGGGCATTCCGTTTCCATAACTGTTTCGAACTCAACCGAAGCCCAGACCTTATAGAGTTTTTTTAATACGATAATCTTGTGAGGTCTGAAGTTTGGAGAAAATGTTATTACTCTTGTCGAAAAGAGCAGCTTTATGATGTAGCCATGTTGCTTAGTTAAACATATAGTAACGCCTTTATATTCGAGCGAATGAACCGTGGGGAAATATTCGTGGTGAAAGACGGCTGGTTGAAGAGACCGGCAGGGTATGACCATTATTACAGCTGATGATCGAAACAACGTCATAAAACGATGCTGTGAGTGATGAACAGCGAAACAACTCAGTTCAGCGTTGATGTGTTGATTTGCTGCCTTGGGAATGCTGTACTCTGCAATCATGTCCTTCAGCAGGCAAAAGATGCAGACGTACCAAGCTGCTAATAATGTCTATCGAAACTGGCAAAGTTTGATGTATACTCTGGTGACTAAATAAGTATGAAATACAGATCACTTAAAAACGGCGGCAGTTTTTTCTACCCACCCATTTCTTCCCTCCGGTTATTTTCGAATAAGCTACTAAAATCTAACTTGGCTTTTGGTTGAGGTTATTAGTAATGCAAATCCACTGTATGACTTGTATTTGGGATTTCATCACGTTATCAGGAGACAGCCATTCTGACACTCAACCGCTGATCTCATACCAGGCATACCTGCAACTATCGTATGTGCAAAAAGATTGGATTAGACGAACTCATCCGTAAGTTAGTCAGTGATTCGCAGAGGGCTACGGCCAATCAGTTTCGATAACGTGAGCAAACTGTTATGTTAGCACATGGCCAATGTGGATGGCACTTTGGAGTAGCATCGGATTAGACGGGGTCACGTGCTAAAACAAACAAGCTGACCAATCGGAAAGGCAAGG
>LUCH01000207.1:174713-285136 GCA_013368495.1 Paragonimus heterotremus | reverse complement strand
ACCGACTGGCGTAAGGTGCGAGGTGGTCAGGTGATGACCTGGCATAGACAAATGAAATCATTCACGAATGGGTTGATCACTGTAAATCGGGTTCGTCTTCCGGGCTGAGATCCTCGCGAGTCGCCGAGCCAGTGGCTTTGGACGTTATTTGAGATGGCTAACCGAGCTCATTGGCGTGAATATTGTCGTTGTTTGTCCGAGTTGTCTGTGAAGTAAGTGCATTTAATGACGCGAGACAGTGAAAGCCGTGAGGAAGCTGTCTTGCTGATGACGCCTAACTTTCACTTACAGCTCGGTTGTTTGTTTGCAAGGTGTAGGTTCCTTGATGTTGTATGTTTGAATATAGACGTAGTTATTTTTAGTGTTTAGGTCCCCTTCCCCTCCCCTTCTTTCTTTACTCTCTTCTCATATAGGCTTTTCCTTTTGCCTTCTTGGTTGTGTGACAGTAAAACGTCAACGTGAGCTGATGTATTGCTGTCGAAGAAGAAGAAGATGATGATGATGTCACTATGTTCTTCACTGACGGAATAAGTTTTTCTGCCTTTTTCTGTCTAATCCCCTATCTTACCTTCCTAAGCAGTCAACCGATACTGGCAGTTGGATTGCCGGTCTACACTGCCATCCTACCGCAACAGCGGTAGCACAATCACGCGAACATGTAACCGACGTGACTTGACTAACGCATTCATCGTATCATGTCACTAGCTTTCTGCACCGAGGTTACTAGAACGCACATCAGTGCATGCGCCTTATTGATTTGTGGAACGAATAACTTACTTGCAGCCAGACAAATCTACACAGTTGTGGAATGGAATGAAGCCAGACTCGTTTCATTCCTCGTTCATAATCTACCTAGTTGTTAGAATTTACCAGATGTAATTCCTAAGAAACAATGCTTTTGTATTTGTAGACGTGTTCGATTTTTACTTCGAAATAGCTGTTGCCAAAGAATTTCTGATTGGCAAACCCAACCCCTAGCAGAAGTAGAGTGGAATATGTGCTCATCGAATTCCTATTAAGATGTCCATTGATAAGTAGGACTGTTTGCTACCAGTACTTTGGGAGGTATTCTTTGCGACATAAAGCTGTATGATCGCCCCGGGACAAAGCAGGAATAGGACTTTCATTGAATATAAAAACCAAAATCCCCCACTCTGCATCAGTAATCAAAATGCCTCTCAACCAGTGATTTCAACCTGCAGAGAAGTCCTAGTTGAGGGGTTATCGTTTGGAATAAACAGGACAGTTACTGTGTCTCATCTCGAGGCAATCCGACAACCCGATCATTACTCACAAGCGTTCACATATAATAATTTGGTCGTGCCTATTGTGAGGTCAATAGCGCAGTGGTCAACACGATTGCCTCTTGAAAGCATCGCCTGAGATCTAGTTCCGGCAGTGGCAATGATATGAAGTACTGTTGAAGTCTAGTGAGAGCAAAACTCGAGTCTAGCGCTTGTTTGTGAAAGGGGCTGACTGGAAAGTCTATGGGAATGCGACAGCTGCGATCAATTGTGGATGATGTTCAATTTACGTGAATAGTACATTTGACAAGCCCGAATGTATTCAGCACAACACTTTGTAGGATTCTGTTTAAAAGGACATGGGTAACTAAATTACAGATGTTCTAGTTCGACACACACACACCAAGTCTTATGGTTACCGCGGTTTGACCTGTGACGGGCTTCTTGGATTCCAGGTAGATGGGAGGGGATGGCCAGACTTCTGTGCACTGTGATGTGGTCATAGGGAGTTTTTTTCGCAGAGCTTATAGTTTTGTTTAGACATAGCTTCAAAGTAATTAAAAATATGTCGAAATGTAAAGAACACGACTGCTCCTAGATACCATTTATTTTGTTTCTTGATTGAAGCGATCAGGGGTTAATTTTAGTATGTTTGCTGTGAAAAACGCAGGTGGCAAAGAGTCCCCCGGTACTAATTTTGGATGTTCTAGACGTCAGTGCGCCAACTGGCGACCTCCTTCGTGGACACAGATTGACCACATAACCGTCAGCTATCGGAGGTGTGACTGTTTCCAAAATTGTAAATCAATCTGGAGCAGCTGTGTGGATTCCTATCATCTACTGTTCTGTGTTAAGTTCGCTTTGGTTGGAGGCCACTTCGTCGTCTACCACAAATTGACGTATCTAAACTAGCAGGGTCACGGGCGCTTTACGATTACCAATGCGCTTGCCTCTAGTCTAGGTCCCCACCTATCAGACGACATTGAAGCACATTGGGCATATATATGGCATGCAATACATAAATGCAGTATTGCCTCGTGTGGCATCACTCGTTCAGCTGCCAACTGCTAGATCTCTATACGATCACTGGAACCTCTCGACGCTCGCTGGAATATTCCACCACGCAGTGGGTACGACACGACTCGCAGGGCTACTAGCATGGAGCTCAAAAGGCTCAGTGATCCGTGCTCATATTTTGCAAGTACGGGCAGCAAAGTGACGAGTGGTTGTTTTAATGCCTTACTGCCGTCCACTGATTGGTCTAGTTAGTTTTTCTTTGACAGCTCCCGATTCATCATAACAGCCCTGGGCATGTGAGATGTGTGCGTTGCATTATGGACGGCAAAATTTGGCCGTTAGAATCTTTGCTACTCACTATTTGTAAGTACTGATAAGTAGTTTGGCAGATTTGATAATTTAGAAGAGGTCCATTTGCGGAAAATCTTGACTTCGGCTGGGGCGCTTGCCGTATTTGTAAGTAGTCCGGTGTGTAGCACTTTTCGTTGGATGCATTTTAGTAGCTTGACGCACCGCCGGTGCCATCCTAATCTTATGGGTTGTTTTGTTTGGAGTCCAGTGCAGCCCGGTTATCGCAATCCCATATTATAAAAACCCTAAAAGTTACATAAATAGCCATAGAGTGATGTATAGACTGACTTCTGCTATTTACTAACCCATGTAAACACTGGTTGCCGCCATAAAAGTGTTTCACCTCGAGCACGCGTTCGTCAACCACGCTGCGTTCTGCTGCTGTCTATCAGAAATGGTAATATCTTCGCTTTCTCGCAGAAGAAGATCATTCATGTGCATGTGCTGGCAGAAATTCAAAATAACCATAAATTATATTCTCAGGTTCTTACATCGCTTGTACTGACGTGATTTTCCAATCTTCGATGATTTTATTAGTAATGGCGCTAATTCTTCATCTTCATCCTGCCTTATGGTTTGGAGCTTCTTCAGCATCAAATACTGTCTTTGGATAGTGCCACCTTTAGGCGTATTGACCTCTTGCTTTATCGGTGTGAGTGATAACAACAGTACGGAGAGCTCAAAATGCAGAAGTGGATACAAGCCAATGAGGAGACAATATTTTTAAATACATTAGGGCGAAACAGAGTATAACGATAGTGAGACAACCAGATAGCTGAGATTTGGGCGATGTATGCATCCGTTTATATCAGTCAGGTGTACCGCATTTGGAGTGTCTCGCACTAATATTCACATCCTAGTCCATATTTTCCAAACGGTTTTGGGTCTGATATGCCAGTGATGGATGCTTCACGGTATGCACTATTGGAGTTAAACCAAATATTTGCTTTGGAGAGGGATTAAAAGAGCAGTTTAAATGGAGAATAATTGAGAAAACAAAACGCGTTTGTTGTACGGATTTGTCCATTCTGAAAGTGGTGATTGTGGAGGGGGACGACCATATATGCGTGTAACTCCTCATCGAGTTAATAGCACACACATGCAGAATGGTATTCTTAATAATTGTGCACATCAACTTGATTAGTGGTGCGTAGTGAAACTTTATATCACAAGGATGAAATAGGTGTAGTACATATGAAGGAGTATGCGGGAGATTACCTTGGGGAACAAGCATTCACCTAAAGTTTGGAGTAAAGTTATTGGTGATAGATGATCAGGCCTGAAAATATATGTATCCAACCAGAATTTGATCGAATACAATCAACTCAAACGGTGAAGCGCTTATATAGCTTTTTATCCACAGACTACGTGGATGGCGGTTACCTCAATTATGCACAGCAGGCTAAGCCACCTCTGTTTTGGTAACCTCCACTCTATTACGTGGAAAGGTTTGGAGGCCTGGTTGGTCACAATTGGGGGCCTTTGTCGATGTAACCTATCGGAGCATAGTTCTTGATGCTTTTGATAAAACCCTCGAGAATTTAAGCTAGGTGGTGCTCCTTTATTTTATTAGACGATCCTTTTTTGTTTTACCATGGTAACTAGAATCACGAAAGTATTCACATGAAGGTGGTGAACCAAAACAGCTAAATCTTAAAGCTTGACGCTATCATATGTCGACTTCTGAAGTTGTTGGTTCGAGGTGCTACTTTGTTCATTGTTTGAGCTAACAGCCCCGTGATATTGTTGAGTTTAAATCACAAACATACACGCTTGCTCTTTCTATCTTGCGAGCTTCTTCAGCGTCATATTCGTTAGGTGAAAGTAAAAATCTCCCAGAAAAAACATTATTGCACGAGGTGTCTTTTATACACTGCAAGTGTTAAGTTGTCTTACATATGTATTCTTTTCGCCCGATATTCTAACATGTTGTGTCGCGGGAATATGATATTGTGGAAATGGTTACACTGGTCAACTCGCGTTATCTTCTGGTACACTGTACATTTCAAAACAACTTCATATCTCCATATCAGAACGTCCTGAGAAATGGAGCAATTATTATTTTCGATGTCACATCAGACTCATGGCTTGATACGCACTGCTGATATGTTAATCAGAAGACAGTATGCATGTACAGACGTTTCTCTCGTGGCAGAGTAGACTGTACGTGTTATCGACAGTGTGAACAAAACAACCATTATGGGCGGGAGGATCTTGAGGTCAGACTATTGAAATAAACAGTAACGCGATTTAACAGTAAGATTCACGCTGAAACATGCGTGGCCACGCTAGACTGCACACATGACTGCCCGCAGAACGCACATTGTTGGACACAAAGAGATATGCAAAGGGAGTTAATCTCGGTTGGATAGCTCGAACCTTATATGCAAACTGCACAACTTTCTCGATGTACCATACTTTTGCATCTGTACCGACTGAGTAATCACTTATTCAGCGTCATTGAAATAATTGGTTATTGTTATCACCACTTGTTCAAATCGGTCACGTGACATCTGCCGACGCGCGCTGTCTCTCACACCGTTAGTCGGTTCTTAGATGACGGGTCCAAAAACCCACCTGGTAGCTATAGATGTTCAGATGGCTCGCTGCTCTTCATAGCCAACCTGATTCTACAAACAAGCATGCACTCATAGAACCTGTATTTTGTCCTTCTTCATATTAATCTTTTGGCAATCAACCTTTTTTCTGAGCTTTTCTGTGTTCTCTAACTTTTTGCACGTAGAGCCTTCCCGCTTGGCGGTCGTTTTATCTGTTGATCTAGAGTGCATGGTACGGTGGGTAACTGGTGTTTCTGTGTCCGATTAGTGTCCAAGTGTTCTATAGTAAAGATCCATTGTGCGTTCCATCACCTTTTTGGCCGTTGAATTGTAGAGAATAGTCTGCACGTGCGGGTTCCGTAACATCTAAATTGTGCGCAGCTATCGATAACGATTTTTTCCAGAATGTTGAAAGCAATAAAGTGTTTCGTCCATCGACTTCTAGCGGGCGCAGCAATTCTTCCAGACAGATGCATTTCAGGCCACTTATGTTTGTAGCACGTGACAACCTGCATGTTCGTCCTATTTACTGGAGCTGTATTGGATCGTCCCATGACATCGATTACGACTTTTTTTCACGTTATCAAACTTTTCGACAGTCTACACGGATGAAGGTACTGGTTTTACTATTTCCTCTATAGTGTTAACGAGGTTAGATTTTCTAGCTGTGCATAAGTGCTTCAACCGGTTATGTGATTACCACCTATAGATTGAAAATCACTCACATTTGACCGCAGATGTCGCATCTCAACAGACTTTCCAGTCACAATTTCGGAATTTATTTGATTCAACCTAAATGGGATGTATATAACTTATGTACTTGGCGATTCGCTTCCCAATCGATAAACCTATTGCAGTGATGCTGTTTCCAAGCCCCTTGACGATCAGCCGTTTTGAGTTTGAGTTGCTTTTCTCTCTCTTGAAGCTGTTTAGCTTCAATTTTCGTATAACTTTTTTTAACCCAGATCTCACATAGGCGTTGCAGTTGCCCCGGAGCGTTATAATGAGGAACAAACTGAGGTTTCGAATGCGTCTTCTCTGAAACAGGAACCAGGAAGCCTGTGTGGGTTCCCTCTTCTGGGACAAGTTTCGCCCCTGTGGCCACGTGAAAGCAAATTTAACAGAGACCATCTCTCTTCATCTCTTAGCACCCTTGGTATCCCGCCAAGACCGGTTGTTTCTTCTCTCGGTCCTTCTTCTGCCGCTGTCGGACGTCCGGACAAGTTGGGACTTCAGTTTCAGCGTACGAGGGAAACCTCTGATCCCAGTGTGATTTTAAGGACTCAACCAGGAAGGAGGAAGCACTCGCCCAGCATCTGCGCTTTAAAACAGCCTTCGGTAGAACCGTCGCAGCCCTCCAGTCAACTTGCGTCAAGTTCTGAAAATGGAGGTCGACGAATTACGTCTCTCTGTTCCACTTTTTCTTCTCCCTCTTCTGCCTCTGTGGATACGCATACAAATGTTGTGAGTTGTTAGAGCGTTTTGTTAACTTGTTTTATGGTTGGTCACAATTTAAGTGACTGTTGGAAACTTCCTGTTCTTATTCATAATTTGCAACATTACTACGAATGAAGGGCATAGTGCCAGGCCTACAGTGTAAGGAAATTCCGATGAAATTTCTAATACGTAACAAACGTGGTGTCATATTCAAAATGTAGGATTGTCAGTGTGCAAACTATGTGCTGCATTTGTTCGAGTCTGCAGTGGCAATGATTGGTTGTACAGAGAGTAGCTCTAGGCAAACAGAAACAAGCGTTGCTTCCATTGTTTTATTAATCTGTGTAATGTTCTCTAGCTGCTATGTTGCTTCTTCCAGTCAAATCGGAAATCGAAAAGCAGGATCCTTTAAGCCCCTCATGCCGGGGATCTTACTGCTGTGACGACGAACGTTGGGGTTATTAGTTATTCTCGGATGACATCGTTTCTCATTTGGTTTCTCAGCAAAGGTCAAAGATAATGCAGTCTGCTGTTTCGCAACCACGTGCGTGTGGTGTACATTGTTTATCTGTTTGTTTACACGTGTGCATACAAACCCTGGAATAAAAGGCGGACAGGGTGGTTTGCGGCATCTAGGTAGGACAGACGATATCTGTACATGCAAACACGTAAACGCAAATGTGGAGAAATGTCGGTTCGCATTTGTTAACTGGCTCAAACGTAGCATAAGAAGGAGACGGTTCTCTTCCGTAATTCCGTAATTCACGCCGTTCTGATCGGTCATGTCGGCGGCCTACATAATTTTTTTTGTTTTGCTATTCTCAACATTGATTCTTTTGATAAACCGGACTTTTGCCATTTTTATTCCAGAACCTGTTACAAGTTAACCTTCTGTCCAATATTTTCTTTGTCCAGCGGTGCTTGTTTCTATCATACACCTAGTTATTGATTAACAGGTGTGCTTAAACTGTTTCCTTCTGATCCGAATGTAATTCATGAAACGTCATGCTTACTTCTTTTACTCCCCTACTCCGAAAAGAATAACCCCACGCAAACATTGCCATCGACGTCGTTAAGAAAAAATGTCCCATTAAACACAGTTGATTAAGAACAAGGCCGGCCATTTGGTTTTTACCACTTGGCCGTCCTTCGTGGCACGCCCACCGTCGTAATGCAGATTACCCATGAGACCTGTTGCGATTTCGGAGAAATACGACAAATTGTAGTCTGGGTCGCATAAAGCAATATCAATTTAATAAAAAATAAAGCCATGCTCTTCTGTAAGAAAACAATATATACAATAGTAGTTATCATCGGGCCGCAACCCTGGTGGAATCTTAATGTCCAGTTTGCTATTGTGTTACATACAGTTGTTTCTATTAAGCTCAGTTGTTTAACCCTGACATATCAAAAAAACTTATGGTAGCCAGCAATTTCTTGTAAACAAACGCGAGGTATCAACTGATAGCTCTTCCAAATAAGTGTCAGTCGACCTCAGTGTGATCAAAGTGCATAGACTGGTTTGTTTCACATTCTTCGTTTGAGACGCTGTTTCTCTTCTACCTCATCGCAGTCTTGGTTGGTAACATACAGAGGACAATTTGTTACTTAATTGGCAGATGACACCGTTTTTATTCGTCTAAAGGGCATTTGAAACGACAGTAACGAAAGTAGTTTGATCAAATGAACAACAGATTCGACACACTACTGGTTTTATTGGACTTTGTTCGCTTCCATGGATTAGGTCTTTTGCTCACCATTCGCAACAGTGTGTAATCTTCTACACAATCAGACAAGTTTGACGTGTAATTACGCTCCTGAAAGTCTGACAAGTGGGACAGTTACTATCCGCGCAATGCATGCTAAAACCCAACGAGCATGGCTCGTAGGTCATTCAGATAGATCTAGGGTAGACTCTGTTCTCACACTCAAAACAGGGAACTTTCACTGACTGTATCGTTATCCGTCGATAGTTTGAGTAACGAAATTCGAAATGGAGTCACAAAGGAACTTGTGCCTTGAAACAACTAGTCTACTGTTCTCAGTTCTCTATCTTTCTTAATGTCTAACTACAAATGTACATCATGCTTTTAGAGCTCAACCGAGAAATGGGTAGTTTTCGGAATGAGGATTTCAACTGTGGATGTGTTAGGGCCGAGTGTTCTGGGAATATTCCAGTTAACCGTGTCGCAAGAGCGTTCTTACTTAACAGATATACTTTCACGAAGGCATCTTGCAATAAATGTTGAATATTGACATTTAAGTGCAACAAAACATTCATTTCCCAGCAGTGCTGCAAGCCCTGTTATCCGCTGGTCTCCATCCAGTATTCGTATACATTGTGCCAGCTTCTATTGTCCTCATGCTACTGTGGCACCGAATTCTCCTTACTAAGAGAGGTTGTGATTATATTTTCTCTGCATATCCTTTCATGCTTGCTTATTCAGGTGAGCGTTGTTATTTCAACCTCATCCTTTCACGTAACTCCTGAAAAATCATGTGGGTTGTTGCATTGACTAACTCACCGCTCCACTTTCTTTCTATGTGAACTTAATTCATCTCTGTAAACGACAAAACGCTTAGGTGCAGTCGATACCGCGGCATTATCCTTAGAACGTTCAGTAACACGTCGGCAAATCGAATCCCAAAGTTGGATCGATTACTACCGTACTATTAGCAGCGTAGTCAATGAACTAAATGTTACGACAAACTCCAATTACTCTCGTTCACTGAGAGTACAACAACAAATGGAGGCCTAATGGGCTCCACAAGGTCAAGGATACAAGCAATAAGGAACCCTTGGTTAAGGCTAGCAAGCACATACGAAGCCGGCAAGCCAATGTCTCTGGATGTGATTTAAACACGTATGGATCAGCCGATACAAAATAACGGTAGGAGAGTGGGAGACTAGGTCGGCAGCCGTAGGCATGGTGATATCTTGAGCTCTCAGGTCGGTGCGCAAAACAAGTATCAGAATCTAAATCTGAAAAGTCACCAACGCATACGTAGTAAACATTATCTGGTTTAGGACTGCCAGCGTCGGATTCGTGATAGACGTGAAAGGTCACCAAGAGAATTGAGAATGAAAATATTCGATCAAGGAAGAACACACGGATTAGAAAGGTCATTGGGATTTTTCATTTAGATACGGGATCTCCACAATTGCTGTGTACAGTATCCAAGCCTGTTGAATATATCCTTTCTGTTTAGTTTTTTAAATTGATGATTTAGTTTATGATACACTTAGTGTTGCCTTCATCTACCGTAATATACATGTTACTTTTCAGAGTACTGAAAATCTGGCTCGTGATTTGCAAGCCCATCTGAGGGACAGCTTGAGTGAGAAAGAGCAACAGGTTCGCTGTGTGCGCAACCGAATTTGGCAGGAGAACGGTTGTAGTGAAAACCCCGTTTCTTTGGGCGTCTCTCCCGTCGCACCTTTGGTGGTTTTGTCGGCTGAATTGCAGCCAAACGCCACTCCGTTGAATGATTCGACCGTCAAAATAAGGCGACGGTCTTTCGATCCACATGTACGCTCTGCACGTCAGTCTTTCACACAGTCGTTTTTGTTTCCCGTGTCCTTGTCGACAACCGGGATGATATCAAGTATTTCAGAGGTATGCTGGTGCGATCTCTTGCCTGTCCTGTAGGTTTTGTTGTATTGGTTAATGTTTTAAATGTTTGTCATGATTTCTTGGGGGATTTTCGGAGAATTTAAGACTATCGGTTTCTCTTAATAAGTTTGATTAGTAGAATGAGAAAACCTAGGTACCTTGAAGTTCTTTTGATTACATTCGGACCACATATGGTGGTGTACTTAATTTTGAATGACTGATCTGATCGGTATCCACCGATTTACAGACCAGACTGTCAGAAGTGGAACGGATCACTACCACGACTTATTGGTTAAGCAATTGAACTCGCTTGACACTCGCCACCAAGTATCCGTTCCCTAGCTTCACCATTACTTACCCGTTGGTGTCACCCGATACGAGCGACCAAGCGCAAACATCGATGGTCAAATATTTGAGGAGAGTACATGTTGTACTGTGAGCGGCAAACTTTTTCAGCCGTAAAGTAACAGAACCCTCTCGGTCGCCTTATATTTACGGCCTTTAAGCTGCTGATGGATATCTTTCCTTCACCAGATATGATCTGGTCAGTGGTACGAGTAGGTTTATGGAATTTGCTAGTATTCCTTGAAGCAAACGCGGTCTCTATTTGATTAACTTTCTCCGCCAGCTTGACCTCATAATCGGCGATCAGACTACCCCTTTGTTTCTTGTGAATATCTCAGTCTAACTTTTGTGAACTGCCATGAGGAATATTTCATGGGACAACTAACACTTTGGGGAACTTTCATGAGATCTAATGTTTGATTATTTCGCGAACCACTGTGTCGTATGCTGTCTGCTTCATGATTGACCTGTGAGATCCGAGTGGGGCAGCTGTTGGGATCTTCGGGGTTGTAACTACCGAACTTTTATTATTAATTGGCTCGATGCATGTGCTTTGCCACTGGCTTGTACAGTTTCTCTCCGTTCATTCCAGTCGTTGCTGAGCAAAGTATGATCAAGGTGACAACGTATCATCGCATGATCTGAATCCAAGTGTGTTCGACTAAGACTGACAATCCTGAACGGAGACACACCGACTGTGTTTAGCAACTTTGTGACTTATCTGAGACCGCATCTGTCTCGGAGTAAAGGCTGTAGGTGAAACAGTTGCATGATATCCAGAGATTAGTGCCATCTAGAGGCAGTCTGTGCTGGGCACACCTTTTTGAAAACTGCCTACGAGTGAACGAGCGATGTGAGGCTACCCCAAGCCTTGCTATCTTAAGGAGACTCGGCATTATCAAGGCGGTCGTCGTGTTTGTTCATATCTCTAACCAAAGTGACTGTATCAAAACCTTGTGTTAACCTAGGAAGAGTAGTCAGGTCTGAATAAAATGCAACCTTGACATTGCTATCATTACAGTTGTTTGGGACATAAATGTACACAGTGAAGGTATTTATGAAAAGTTGGCATCTAGAGCCAGTCTTAACAGAACCTGCCAAGCGGATGGCACGGAGTCCACTACTACCGGCAATCCTATCTATCAACTCGGTTGCAGCTGCTGTGCTGAGGACTACACCTACGCCAACCTGAACGATACTGGTGACCGTGGAGTCACCTGAAGTGCATAACCAACATTGAGTAGACAGTGTGGTTGCCGTCAGCCGATATGTTAACAGCTGTCTTGGATTCTTCTTCTGAAGTAAGTATACCTGATGTCTGTGCGTGAGCAACTTGTTAACCTATCTGTTTCAGAATGCGGGCATTAAGAACACCTGCAGCAACTCTCATTCTAGGACTAATTATAGAGCTGTTGTAAGTTTAGGTGACGAACGAATTCTATAGAATTTGCACCTGATCCATCTGTTTAATTGAGTATGGTTCTAATTCTAATCAGCCTTTCACTTTCGCGCACGATATCGGCCTGTGTCAACCTCCATGCGTACTTCCTACATTTATGCTACCGTTCGTATTGTACACTCGATCTACCTAGAGCCTATCAACCCTGGTTATTGTTACCCAATCGCCATGTTCCTCTGTAACATTTTGAAGTGCAGATCATGTGTTGTGCCTACACAATGGGTACTGCGTATTCTGCCGTATAAGTAGGTGCTTGAAAGCTAGTTGTTCCAATGTAAGTTGTAAGCTGTCTCCCGTCTGACGTATAACGAATTTATGGTCACTCGAAGCCCCTTATAGATTTGTTGGTTTAGGAAAATCTGTGTCTGGAATGTCATGATTTCACGAGGTTCTCGATCGTAATTAACTAGCTAGTTACTGACATCTGTTCATTATTCCCGAGCGATTGTAAGCGAACGTTTGTTGTGATTATTCTGCCGTGTCTGTCTTGAATTCAGTGACGCAGTGGTCAGTACGGTCGCTTGGTACGCACGTATGCTGGATTTTAAGTTTAGGCTGTTACACAGCTACTCAATGCCGTTAAGCTCTAAGAAAAAGTCTAGCGCTTTTTTTATGGTGGTGCTAATTAGGGAGTCTATCTTACACCGAAAGCCGCCATCAGATCTGATTTATGTTCAGCTTGTATCAAAATACATTGTACTGAGTATACGTGTTTTATGCAGCACTTGCTGTTACTCATTCTGAAATCCACACTTTACTCTGATCCAGTTCGTCGGCGTTTGTACGCATCCGGTGCAAATGTAATCCGAACGAAGTCCGAATCGGGAACTTTTTTAGCCGCAACACTGGTGCTAACCGTAGGACTGTTAACCCAGTAAAATCTTACGAGTCCAAGGACATAACCGGATACAATGAAGTATCGTCGGTTTGAGAATTAGTATGGCAAAGGATTATCTGTTTGTCATTTCGAGCATTTGTGACCAGAACTGTTATGTACTCGAAACCTAAGGTCGATTGTATCTATTTTGTTTAACAGAGTGCAAGGCACGTAACGATTATGAAAGTCGTATTAAAGCAATGTAACGGGCGGTTTTTAACCTTTAGCCCTGATTTATAAATGAATGATTGGCTTACCGCAAGTTTCATATGTGAACATAACAGTTTAATACCGGAACTTGGTGGTGGTCTTGGACGTAGTGTGTAGACAGTTCTGTTCCAATGTGTCAGTCGAACTTTTCAGTGTGATTACTGGTGATCCATCGTCTTCCAAGTTTAATAGCCAGGACGATTCAATGCAGTCTTTGGAGTTATGTTATGTGCTACTGCTTTCTTCTTTCTAGGCTGAAACAGACCCAAGTGAGTACTCTGATGATGTGCGTGAAAGCGCTTCTGGTCCCCTGGAAGATGACTTTGAGCCTGCCTTGAGCACAAGCCAACCAGGTTCTCCAGTGGACCCAGTCTCACGCGGTAATCTGCCGGATAAGCATGATGACAAGAATATCCAACGCTCTTTGTCTACTATTTTTTCTGCAACAAAAAATCAATGTTGACAGTACCTACTTTGGATTGCTGTCATCCTGTCTTGTTTGGTACTTTCATATTTTTCACTTCCGGTTATCCCAGTTTCCTTCAGATTTCTTTTCTTCTGCCAGTCATGCCTTTGCATATTTCATTTTGACTTCATGCTTATTCAGATTGGGTTTTATATTGTTCTTTATGACAATCGATATATTTTTCCCATATGAGTAGATTATCTAGATATCATTGTTCATGTTGGTTTCGTTCTTTCTACATTTCTGTGATCGTGTTTTAGCTTTGTACTGTTCTCTCAAACCGGTATTTTCCGTCTTACCATGTGACGCATGTGTACTTGTGGGACCATTCGGTTGCGTGTTACTTAGTCACCTGTCTAGTCGGTTGTATACAAACGAAATTCTACACTGTGCACATCTTTTTGTTCTCTTTCCTCAATTTGGTTATTATTACGGTTGTCCTCTGCTCCCTTCCATACTCTATTCCACATAACTTTGACAGAGAGCTGTTACTATTTATTCGAGGGTGACCAGGTGTGTAATACTCGTGCGGTCTTCTCTGTATCATTAAGCAGAACTTCGTTGAACACTGGTGAGCATCCGACTAATTTATTATCACTCTTGCCTACATATTCCCCTCGGATTCGAGTGGTTGTATTCGGCGGCTGAATAGAAACATGAACCAGATAAATCTTCCAAAATGGGGGCAATTTCTCCCTATTCACACAGTCATGCGGTAGTTGTCTACCATAAAATATCCGCTCCAAATTTAGTACGAATGAATTCAAACAGTTTGAGCGTCGTGTTAACCATGTTTTTACTAAAAGGATTCAGAAAAACGTTGCGAGCAAGTTGTAATGCTCTGCGTTTCAACCACCTCGAGTGGAAGACCATCCCAGATGGTCTTGCCCAACGACCCTCCAAAATTACTTTTCAAATGATCACGTCAGTTGGCACATTCAGCGCGCCAACCTGAACAACATCCGCGTTGATCCTGTTGATCTGTCGCCACCACCACAAAACTATACACACATTTGAACTTGTATGCATTTTCCCCCGGAGGTCGGAGCTGTACCAATCGAAGACACCTTGGTCAGTACTGTCACATGCACACTTTTGGAGCGCTGGATATCCCTCTTTAGTATGCCACCAATTATTACAACAAATCGTAACATGCACTCCAACGCTTACACGTAGGCATCTTTATAAGACATATCAGAACAAGTACATATCATCCACGTGCTATTAGTTTAATCGAACGTTATTATCCTCTACCCAAACATACCCTAAAACACTGACCGCAAACCCTACCGTTGGCCGACATAATTCGCACTTTAGTATTGATCTGAATACTAGTAGGTGTACTCGCTTCATTGTCGTTCGACTGGAGGCCCAGGTCACCCACCCATATACGCGGTATGGTTCTCACACGCGCTCACCCACAATCGCGACCTTATAGGCATGTGACTTGATTTATGCACACGTAGATAAGGCAAAGCGGTCAGCTGAACCCCCACCGACAACATAAAACATCAAGCTGCCATCCATACACCATTTTTCCCAGGGGATTACCCTTATTCCCCTGTCATTCTGCCCCGTCCTAGTATGTGCCATTGCATCGATGTAACGAAACTCATAACTCATGTTGCCAGTGTGTTCGTAGATTATTGCCAGACGCTGTTTTATTGTATGTCGATTATGCCTTATGGCTGTATTCCCATTCACGCATGCATATACGTGCTCTATTCAGACAGTTTCTATTCTAGAGGCAGCTTATTGACCTGAACATTATCTGAGCTTTTTGATTGGATCGTTCGGTTGCCTGAAGTGTGGTTTGTGACACTGATCAGCACGGTCACTTCACACACGCAGACCCGGGGTTCAAGCGTCGACTGTGATATATTACACCGCTGATAGTCATATTTAAGAACAAAACTCTTGCCTAGTGCTTTTCTCAAGGGGTCTGTTAAACAATCTATCCGACTGCATAGTCTGCTATCAAATGTAAGTTATGTATGTTTCACACCAATCAAACTTCATACTTATTGTCTGTATTGAAATCCAGTAGGTTGAATAATGTCTGCGATTTCCACTTGCCTGATAAATCCCATTCACGAGATAGTGAACTAGAACTAGCAGAGTAGTTACTGCGTTTCTTTTCAAATCAATCTGACGACTGATTGTTGGCGTAATCCGAAACGGATTAGCCTGTCACAGGGACCGAGACCAAGAGATACCTGCACTTTAAACCATCACCTCAAGAGGCTTGCGCTGCACCACTTGCGGTTCCACTCACACACCATTAATCCGGTGTAAACCCGAATGAATAAGACCAGTAGGTGTGTGAGTGGGACCTTTGTGTCCAGCCGGCCAATGCTGGTTAGCCAACTGAACGGCTAGCAGAGAAAGGAAACCCTTGTCTCTCGGAAACTGAACGGAGAGATTGCAATGATAAGATCTAAACCGAAAAGAAAGATTTAAAATTTAATATAGGAAGCATTTCAGTATATGAATGCATGTTATTGCATTCCAGAGAAGATAAATTTGAAAAACAAGAATCAAAATTGGGTTACGAAAAGATCAGGCAAGAGATTCATCATTCATTACACCAACAAAGCTCAAGAAAAGAATGGGTGGAAGGTCGCAGACATCTAAGTTTCTGAAAAAAAGGAGCGGATAAGTTGTCAAACGACCATAGTCTTGGTCGATGCAATCACTGACAAAAGTAGAGTGGATATACTGATATGATCTACCTGAGCCTAACGGTGCACTATGATTACGCTGGTGACCAACTAGTCCCAAACGGCCAGCGCACTCGTGGCCGCACACATCGCAACGCCATATATTCATGTCACCACGACCTATGGCACCGATGGTTCCCTTGCGTACCGCGCGCTTTCGCTCCCGATCGCGCAATAATTGCTCGTTGAACTCGCGGACGCCCGTCCGAATCGTATTCATCCAGGCAGTTCGGTTCAACGCTAAGTCTCCCCAACTCAAATCAATTTTACGACGTGAAAGACTTACCTGCACAGCATCCTGATATCTGCGATTTTGACCACCAGGATTTCGTTTACCTGATCTCAGTTGTCCAGAAAACACCTGCTTCGGAATACAGCCATCGCCCATCCAAAGCTGATTCAACATCAGCATGGCTTCCATCCCGTTGATGTCCGCTCGCCGCAGTACCTCAGTGTTCGGAACCATGTCCGACCACCAAATACCCAAGGTGCGTTTTAGACATTGCAGATGGAAGCGGCTCAGATGACGCACGTTTCACTGATACAATGTCCACGTTTCACTGCCGTACAGAAGTATAGATAGAACCATTGGGCGGTAGACAAAAAGCTTAGTGCTTGGCTTCAGGCTGTGGTTCTTCCAAACACGTCTTTCAAGACGTCCGAAAGCAGTACTAGCCTTAGCCACACGAGCTCTCAGCTCGCGGTCCACGGATAGATCGGTGGACAGATTGCGACTCAAGTAGCAGAAATCTGTGCAACTGCTGAAAACGTTTCCATTAACACGGATTTAAGATGAAGGTGCACAGACAGCACCTCCGCCCAGAGAAGGCTGAAAGAAAGAAAATATCTAACTTGTGTTGATATCCAGCCCAAACTTGGATGCCGCGGTCGCGAAAGCCGTGGCCAGTTGCTGTAGTTTGTCCTCGCTATGTGCAGACAGCGCGCTGTCATCTGCGAACAGAATCATGCGCATCATTGAGGTATGTAACCGGGTTGGGGCATCGAAACGTCGAATATTCAGTAAGCGGGCATCCGTCCGGTACTTTACCTCAACACCGTCCATCCCAGAGTCACGAAAAGCAACTGTTAGCATGGCAGTCAAATATAAACTAAATAGAGATAGAGCCATGACACAACTCTGCTTCACGCCAGTGACAATATCAAAATCATCAGAGGTAGAGCCTCACGATTGCACCTTCGCCTTCATGCCCACATGCAACAATCTAATCAAATTGACAAACTTACCTGGACATCCAAACTTATCCAGTACCGTCCATAGCGCCTCGCGGCTCACAGAATCGAACGCCTTGGTGAACTGTACGAAGAGGATATACAGGGGCTGGTTCCGTTCCCGGCACTTCTCTTAAAGCTGTTGAGCAGCGAACACCAGGTCGATCGTACTACGACTTGTCCGGAACCCGCATTGCTCCTCAGGAACATTGACTTCTAAGACGTCTGTATTCAGCCAGTTCAGAAGGATTCTTGCAAGCACCTTGCCTGCGCAGTTTAGCAGACTTGTGCTCCGATAGCTGTCCGGGCATTGCTTGCTACCCTTACCTCTAAACAAAGGTCCTATCGCAGCATCTTTGAACTTCTGCATCATCACCTCCTGCTCCCAGATGGAGTGAACCGGCTGAAGCAGTACACGTCCCATCTCCTGCACGCCATTCTTCAGGATCTCACCTAGCAATCCATCTTCACCTGCAGCTTTCCCGTTTCGAAGATGATCAATCGCTCTCTACAACTCAAGTAAATCCGGGGCGAGAACAAGTGAAGGCTTGATGTCCAGTTGCGGCAGGCTGTTCACGGTCACCCAATCAATGGTAGTAGGACGATTTAGTAGGTCACCAAAGTGTTTGCGCCAGACTTTCATGATGTCCTCTGGTTGGTGCACGAACAGCCGGTGTCCACGTCTACCAATGCTTTAGTAAACTGAGTCGATGGACTGAAGATCGCTTTGAGCGAACTGTAGGACTCCTTATGTTGTCGACGATCTGCGAAGCTCTGCATCCGATCGCTCTGCTTAATCCACCACTTGTCCTTGATTCCGCGAACAAGCTCGGCCAATTGACGGCGGGTACTTCGGAACGTGGTCTTCTTCGCTTCATTGCCCGGGTCCACTGTGGAGGCAGCAAACGCGGCATTCTTCTCTCATACCACCTCGGTGATAACCGCGTTGTTGACGTCGAATCAGTCCTGATGTTTCTGGCGTTTGACACCAATCGTCTCGGTGACTGCCGTCGTGATCCGTTCCTTGATGAATTGCCACATACCCCCAGGAGCGTCGTGCAGATGAGCGACAACTGCACATTGAAAACAGTCTTCGACTCGCAGTTTTCCAGTCGTTTGTTACCTAGCTTCTGCCGTTGTCCGGAAAATCTATAATAAACAGACTTGCGTACATAGATAAATATTTTAGCCCTGACCAGTCCATGATCGGTGCTACACTCGGCGCCGCGCACCACTCGCGTGATACACACTTCACGAATGTCGCGCTGTCGCCCAACCACGTAATCAAGTAAGTGGTGATGACTGCCTCGTGAATGGGTCCACGTCGTGATGTCGCTCGCATCCAGCTGGAATCGGGTGTTCATGATAGCCAGCTCATGAGTGGCACACAGGTGGAGCAGACGATCACCGTTCTCATTGACTGAACCAATGCCGTAGGGTCCGAGGACTCCTGGCCAAGCTACCGGGTCGCGCCGGACTCGAGCGTTCAAGTCACCCAGAACAAACAGTGGATTAGTCACCGGCGCCGACTGGATTGGCAGGGACAGTTGATTATGGAACTGGTCCTTTGTATCATCAGTGTGACACATAGTTGGACCGTAGGCATTTATAAACGTGGCACACTTATCTCGACCGAGTCGTAGGCGCATAGACAGCATTCGAGATCTGATGTAGTTCGGTTCGCCTATCATCAAGGCTTTGATGCGATCAGCGATTGAGAAACAGACACCATGCTCCCGAACACCGTCTGTCGAGTTACCTATCCTGTAGAAGGTGTACCCGGCACCTGCTTCCCGTAACTTACCTTGGTCCGCAAGTCTCGTCTCGCCCAAGGCTGTTGCCTCGACTCCATAGCGACGCAGTTCCATCGCGACCAGTGCAGTGCGCCGTTTTGGCTGTCCGCTGGAGCTGCATCGATCCAGCAGCGTGCGCACATTCCATGATCCAGCACAGGGCATCTTGCGTCTCCGGGCTTGTTTCAGGTTGGTCTTCGGGTAGCTGAAACTTGAGTGAGCATAATATGCTCGGGGATTAACATAGGGAGGACAGTATGAGGGTGTGTCTGGCAGTGGCAGATTTTCGCCTATCCACCCTGCCATGTGCAGTGGATAGGACGATCCGGTTTATCCTGTATGACTGTCGATGTAGTATGGTATTTGATTTGTGTTGTATAGTCATGTGGGCTTAGGATGCTGCCAGGACTCCCAGACTTGGGCAGAAGAGCGATTAGGGCCCTCAACCAAGGCTTTTGGCTCAAAAGCCTGTACCGCACACAGACGCATTAGCACCAACCAATTAGAACAGGCTCCATAGTCACAACCCAGTACATTCGGCACATTCACACAAAGATAGGATTGCACAGAAAAACCCATCATACATGCACAGAACAAGACCAAGCAAAAAAATACTAAACCAAACCAAATCAGAACACAATGACATCATAAACAGCGAATGCATCTGCCTGTTGTTTGGCTGCTCCTCTTTAGCCAATCTGACATGGTTGAACCTGCAACGACCGAAGTCGCAGTCAGCACAGCCCGCCGGATCAAAACATCACAGAAGCCTGACCACCACGCCAAAGTAGCAGAATAGGTCAAGAGTCAGACAACTACAGCATTCGTCACAGGCAAATTTGGCTGAGCACTTATCATAACCAGGAAAGTTCCAATCTTAGATCCACCACGGGAGTCATATATGGCTCATTGTGTCGACTTTTGAGATTCAGTCATGTGAAGATCGGACACATCCTTATCTCTCCCAAGTGTTTATTGTTGCATATTCTGCCTCCTGTTTCTGACCGTTAACCGGACCTTGACCCAGATGTCTGTTTTGTCATCTCAGTTTGGTAGTTGTGCGATCAGCCAGTCCCCAGTTATTGTACTTTGTTTGAGTGATACGTGCATCACCTTTTTTGGAGCTCGGCTCGTTCCCATTGTTTTTGAACCTGTTGATTGCTCGGAAAGACTCTATTGGGTATGAATGTCGTATTGTGGGATGGTGGTTTATCTTTAGCCTGTTCGGTACCAAAGTGTAGTTCATTCCCAGGAAACAATCTGTCGATCGAAACTGTTTAGGTTGTTCAATTATTCACTTTGATAATTTGTTCAGCAGTACCATGGCACTGTGATCCAGTCTTGTTTGGATTATTTGGGACCGTTAGTTTTTCGCTACGCGTCGCTCAACGTCTTCGTGGAAGGTCTTACACTTCTAGGCGTTTATCTAGCCAATGATTCGAGGCCGGTAGTTTAAATAGCAGGAAATTGGTGTTCAAACAATATATGCTCATGCGAACTGACCCATAAGCTCGTACCATTTAGGTTTTATATTTACATCCGAATTTCAGACATTTTCTCCCTATTGGGAATGATAGTGTTGAAAAGTGAGGTACGAATAAAATGTTTGTTCTTCAGCATTGTTCACGAATTTATTTCACTACGTCGGATAATACGCAGTCGATGGCATCTAATGCCGATTTATGATACATACGTACATCCAGTACTGCCTCACGAAATTTCGAAGACAGTCCTTGACCATCGGAAGGATGAAATTATCAACGAAGCGGAAGTGTTTTTGACCGAGCGAGACCGATTTTTGGATATAGCCTGTGGGAATATTCGGGCTTTCTGCTCTAAATGAGTTTAACGAAAAGGTGTAAGTTTTATATAGTGAAGTAAGGCAAGAAACGAGGCTGAAAAATGATCAAAGTAGCTTGTTGGTTGTTCCAGTGTTAAGTGTGATCAGTTAGTTGTGCATAGCATGTATTCGATGATGTGCCTATGTTGTAGCGTTTTGTACAGCAGAATTTTTATTGTTTTTCACATTTTTCACCTTCAAATTCACATGTACACTCGTTTAGGTTATGTGAGTTGATTCAGTTAACAATAAAAATTACACTTCCAAGGTCGCGAGCCTTGTGTTTTCTCTCTGCGTTCGGTGTCTTGCGAGTACAGATTTTTGGGAGAATTAACGGCTAACGGAATCTGCATTTGTTTCAGCACAATTCCAAATTCGTCTGTCGTCGGAATTATCTCCGTTGTGACTTCTAAAGTTACTTGGGAACTATACAACAGATTGCATCATTTGGATACTTCATTCGGTGTGGTGGAACTCTAAACGACGCACCTACTGTGAGTCAGTTATTTTCATTTTTCATCAATTTTTGATTTCGTATTTACTCCTGAATTGTATATAGCGTTTAGATCCACTACACTGCACTACCGATTGCCGAAGGTCAATCCCCTGGGCACACGAGCGGTTACTTGTAAATCAGTTCGAAGGCTGATGAAAAGTTTTTTTTTTACAACAAACAGTGTTCATCACCTGCAAAATAGTTGTTAAGCGCGCACATCAACAGATGACTGTCCTGCCAGTTATGTTCTGCGACGTTGGGCTACCTCAAACTAACGATCTATAGGGAACATCCGCAAACTTTGGTGGGACTCGAAGTGACCACAGTATCGGAATGCAGCGCAATCTGTTGGACTACTTTGTAACGTATACTGTCGTCATGGTTATGGAGAATACTAGCAAAACCGCGAAGTACATTTTGGGCATCTATTGTGAATTTATGGTTTATGTATTAGTGATGCCTTCTCTTTTTATTTCTGCATGACGATAATATCGACTGGTCAGTAGAAAAGTACACCTCTAGCGGTAATTGGCAGATTCGTTTACTTAGCAAATTCCTTCAGCTCTGATTTAAGTACGGAATCTGATCAAACATATTCCGGACTATTGCCTCACTAAGGTAAGGTTTTGGTTCGTGTGTAGTGGAATACTGTATGGTGGATATTTTGGTGTGCGACGCATTTAGTCACTGTCCATCATGATGACATACCGTTAGAAGGGTACTCTGATCATTTGCATTCTGGGACATGCTGGTCCACAGTCCAACATTGCCATTCAAGCGCCGTTACGCTTACGGAGACGTGCGCGAACAGCCAGGTATTACCGACCGCGGACCATGGGGGCCAAATTTTGGATCGATGGGGCCGAGCGATTTCAATGGCCACTGGTCGTACACCCCCACCTTACCAACAGCCAGTTAATCTTGCCGTGGATCCAGCAGTTTGTTTCGCTTGTTCGCTCACCCGACTCGGTTAAGTGACGTGCCCTTTGGTAAGGTCTCCGGATTTTCATGCCTGCACCACAATTCCGGGTCTTATGACAGTTTCCTGTCCTAGCTTCCACCCGCCTGACAAACAGCAAGCCTTTTTCTGTCACCATGGCGGTTAACACTGGCATATGCGACCCCCGCACCTATCCAATCCAAGCCCGTTAACCTACAACCGTACGACGTGATCCTGCTTTGGTTTTCCATCGAAGATCGAAACCGGTTACAGACAGGATGTTGAGTAGAGTTGACATCTGAGCATGGGTCAGTCAGGCGGGTTATAACAAGATTTCTTGATTAATACAGGTGCAACTATTCCCCTGATAGAGCAAAAGGCGGAGGATGGGATAGACCGTACTCAGCGCAGAGTTGTACAGCCGACGGGTACAATTTACGAATCACACCCTCCGTAGATTGTATCGTATTAATGGCCACATTGAAAAATGGTTTTACTGGCAAGGAGAATCTAACCATACTTCTATTCAGCCAGTTTGATTTTGGAACCTACTGGCTAGGTAGTTGAATCGTTGCGTTTACTCGACCACATTGTAGCTTAGGTCAGTCGGGTGTAAATTACAATGCATCCCTAGCTGAACATCTTGTGGCACAGTTAAAGATCGGCAAATACGTGGAGGCATTCATAAATGTCGTTCCCCCTCATGAATCGCGTTGTTGGTTGTAAACATTTGTCACTTTTTTAGTTAAGAAATGTCGATGGAAGGCTTCCGTTCTGTACGCATATATCAGATTGGTCTGATACAGCTGGTCGCCAGCAATTGATCGGTTTCGAACTTTTGTTGTTCAGTCTCAAACCTATAGTCTTGGTTTAGATTGATCAAGTAGATGTAATTTGATCAGGGAGTCGAACTGACAACACTTCGCTTTACGAACGAAGGTCATATCCACCAGACCACCCTTTCCATCAGCATAACTAGCTTAGCGGTGATTAAGCTGATTCGTGTGAACTCAGTCTACCTCGAATTGTCAGTTCGTATTGGCTACGGCCCGAAGGGCTCCAAATGGTTATCATAACGTTTCATGATGTCCACCCCTAGGATCTACACTCTACAACCGGCTTGTCCGTGTTCAGACTCACTAGGCAGAGGTGATCTGAATGAGGTTTGAACAGGCGTCCTTGATGAACACTGCGTAAAATCATTTAACAAATTCCCATCGTTACGTGTGAAAACTGGCCGTGCAGTAAGTCATTCCACCTTATCAACAGGATGTTTTACCACGTGACAATTTTTGCGCGAATTTTTTGTTGAATATTTTCCAGTGTTCAGATTGCTGAATTCCTGTGCATGATAGTGCCGGTTTAGCATCTTTTTAGGCGTGACGGAGAGGCAGCTATGTAACCCACAGTCGAAACCAACAAGCGCGCATAAATTGAATTTGAATTGTGCAACAGAGCGTGCTGCTTTATTGTTGGCGCCGTTCTAGTTTTTGTTTGGGTAAGTTATTTGCTTTTGGTACATGTTTGTTTGTGTTGTTTCTTTTTTTTCGGGACTGTTTCTGGAACCAGTACTTCGTAAGAACGCTGTCTCAGGGTTAATCCACGTTGCTCAAATTTGCTCCACATGTCTCATGGGCAGCCAGAGTAACATCGGCCGGTTTGCGTGTTAGGATGCAAGTCAGGATGGCAGAGCATTTGCTTAGGTGGGTGTGCAACCTCGTCGGCCAACCCGTTTCGAAAATTGTGTGGATAAAATCAAAGGTCATCCACACATGACACCGGCTTCATCCACTGCGCGTCACGTGCTCGACGGAAATCACTACATTGACAGGTTTAATGAGATCGGAGATTTCGATCTGTCTAGGAAGTCCTAATCGCGGGGTTATCAACTGGAGTTAACAGACAGTAACTGTGTCTCCATTTCGAGACGATCGGGCAACCTGATCACTACTCACAAGCGAAAGTGGTTGAGCGTTCACATATGATAATTCGGTCGTGCCTAACGTGAGGTCAATGGCGCAGTGGTTAACACGGTTGCCTCATGAACAGCGTGTCCGTGGTTCAAGTGCCGGCAGTGGCGTTGATATGCACTACTGACGAGCTCTAATGAGAGCGAAACTCGAGTCTAGTTCTTCTTTTCGAAAGGGGCCGACTGGAAAGTCTATGGGAATGCGACAGCTGCGATCAATTGTGAGTGATGTTCAATATGACATTGACAGTCCGTCGACATTCTCACTCATCCTCACATACCAGAATAAACGCTTACTCCAATTTGCCGAGGCAGTTGTTACCAAACGTTTGAAGCCGCCGTTGTGCTAAAGGAAGTGTTTATTAAACTAATACTACTTTGGTAGTGCTCGTGGATTTTTTCATATCTGGACGGGACACCCTCCGAAAATGACGATTTTATGCATATTTTGTGATTTTCATTTCAGCTGTGTGTGCTTGTTAAGATGCAGCGAAATCAGCTCGTGCGGAGATTGTGCAACAGACCACTACTAGTGTGTCTTTCCAAGTTGATTTCGGAGAAAGCTTGTTTCAGATAATTAACTTGTTGAAAGTGAAGGAGACAATTTTTTCCTCGCTATTCGAAACAATGCATATTTTCGAAATGTATTTAGTTAAACCGCTAGAGCGACCACCAAGGAACTAATTTCATGGGCCGTACACGTGATAATGTGAACAGATGACTGTGATTTCCGTGTTAACTTCTGCTTATTAGTTGTGCAAACCTTGTTATCAAGTTTGTCAAACCAGCTGTGCCGCACGGATGATTGTTTCACTCAAGATTCGCTGGTTGGGCGTGTCATCGAAGAAAGATAGCTTTGTTTAGGTATTCTTCGTCTTTATGTACTCATTCTTTTATTTACTATTTGAAACACTGTGTTCCCCTTTATTAAATTAATCAGCGCAGAAAGAAGACATATGTTGCGACATGTTAACATTTCGTTTACTCTCATCAGTCACAAACGTAAAACATGCAAGTTATATATAACAGAAAAATAAAGATAGACTGGATATGGACACGTATCCAGTCACACAACGTATTATGTCATCACCTCCACGACAACCCTATAGGTTGCATCAACCACTTTTGTGCACATAGCGCCGGGTGGTGAGCTCTGATCAGCCTGGCTTCGCTAAGGGCCAGTATTTTGGGGCTCTGATGAATGATTTAAGTAGGTGACCTGTTATCGTGAGGTCTCTGGCAATCGATGATGCGGGGCTTCGAGTAACCGATTCACCGGTTTCAGATTGCTGTGTCATTAGCTGTTTTAACCAGTTTGGGACGTGTTCTGCCACTCACTGAGATAGCCGTCGGTCTGTTCTGCCTATGTAAACGTCACCACAAATGCAAGTGGACTGATGGACAACGTGAGATACAGAATACGTTCGCGATTGTGTAGAACGGATCCTTTGGTGGTTCGAACCAAACGTAACTAGACAGCCGCATACGTACAGGGTAGGGCACACTGCAATTTGTGCTTGATGGCGTTTGCTAGATGAAATCGTCTTTAAATTGCAAAAATGGAAATATGTCTTTTTTTGAGCTATTTGCACTGGTTCATTGCAGTTGTTCATCATGCTGTGAATGTCTATGAACTTTTCAGTATATCCCTTTGCCAGCAACGTTCTTCTCAACATTTCTTGTTCCAACTGCACCTTATCAGGGTTGTAAATACGTCTGGCCGTATGAAATAGAGTTTTGATCGAACCCCATTTGTATACTATCGAGGAAAGCTTGAGAACTGAAAATATTATCCGCTGCATGTTGCTTTACGATGAGCCGATCGTTGTAATGTCCCATCCTCACGCCTAATCATCAGTACACTTAAGAAAGCTAAATGCCGTTTGTTTCCTTTTTGTGAGACTGACAGATTCGGGCGAATGGAGTTAGGAAGGTTAAGAAATAAATGAAAATGATCATTATCCGTAAACATCAAAATATCATTAACATAACACTTGTACAATAAGGATTTGACAATATTATTAATCATTCCCAAAATGATGTCGGCTAATATTGGGCCCAACTGCCTACCCATAGCCACTCCATCTACTTGTCTATAAATAAGTCCCCCAACAATGAACCTGACATTTTCTGTACACAGCAAAATGATATCCTTAAGATATTCAAGCGGAATACCAATATCACAGTTTTGGATGGAAACAAAACCACATAAAAACAACTATCTCATGTTGAGAATACAACGCTGAACGTATCTGACGGGATCCGTTGGGACCGTTCGAATTTGCTCCCGTAACATGCGAAATGTTTTAGTGTGACTGCTTTCAGCACCCCCTCCGCCACGCGAACCAGGCATTTCATCTGTTAACAACGTACGCGCGCGCACACACACATTCTTCAGTTAGGCTTCAATCCGCTTATTTTTCAAGCTTTCTTGTCTAAATCAAGAAAGTCTGTTGTATTTGTATACTCAAGAGAATTATTTTGAATTTTGCGATTGGCCTTACTTTTGCTTAACCTTGACAGCTAATTGGACCACATCTCAAAACTACTGACCACTTTTTACCCATAATTCTGTCCAGTGCAGTAAAGCGGACGGAGTTTATCCGGCTAATGTGGTTTCCGAATGCACTCCTAGTACACTTCTTTTGCATTTTCCTGGCTACTGCTCAGGAAATAGTAGCACAACTGTTGAAACAAAACGTCTTCAGGCTCTGCCGATAATACATTTAAAACATCCGAGTGAGACGAGATTTCAGCCTTTTGTGTCCACAAGTCTTTTATGAATACCAGGGGGCAATTTTGAAAGAATGATAATTATTCTAAAACTACTAGACAGTTTAGTGAGCACCCACATTCAACAACAATCGGCGACTGTTGTTTCAGTACCTTTCGAATAATAATACTGGTTTTACGGAGAAACCGAGCCAATACAGAAGAAAGATCCGGTACGTGAGAGGTTTCATCTGCGTCTGTAACTATTTGCGAACATAAGAGATCTAATGAAGTCCGTTTATCTGAAATAGTATACTTTTGATGCGACGTTTTCCACACTTCTTAAGGTGATTAGAAGCACTACAATCAACGATGGGTGTAGAGGATATTTCATTATAATGTGATTCACATTGCGGGGATTTAACAGATGTATGAAATCCCTCGACGACGGAGTAACCTCACTTCTCGTTCTGAATTCGGCGTATTGATGATTAAGCAATGTAGATTGGAGTAACACTTTAACGACCGTAAATAAAAAGATAACTTTCCGACTATTGCGAAGATATCATTGTCATACTGTAATCACATTACTCAAAGTAATGTTTACAGCACAGTCTAAGGAACTTCAAGTATGAAGACGTGAGTATTAGTTTGGAAGATGCCTACATTGTTTGATGTTGATTAATTAAAACAACTTATCGTCTAGAAGATTTGCATGTTTTCAGGGATAGATTATATAACTGCGACCAACCCGATTGTTCAGGTAAATTGCTTATCAATGCATGTGTGTTTCATGCCTAACCTAACGTCGTTTGTAAATCTGAATGAAAGTGGTGTTATCATGAATTGGCTCGACCGCGTTATAAGATGAGATCAAGAACGGGAAAGTACTGTACTTTTACGTACATTCAAGCGATGATGAGTCTAGACCACTGAGCGTAGGTGATTGCTTGTGACTGCTAAAATACCTGCTTACAAGGTTAGCAGTTGTATCTTCATTTTCACACTGATTAGGAAAATACATCAACATTGTCAAAACCATTACTGCAGACAAAAAAACAGTCATAGATTCTCCATCAAACAGTGAGGGGATGGAATCGACTAGACAAGCAACGGCATAAATGCTGAAAGTGTAAGCAGTGGTTAGCAATAATTATTAGAGTCCGTGGTATTCAATCTCCTAAGCTATAGACGTGCATGAAATCAGACGATATTTTATCATCTCATTGATATGGAATGATGTGAATTAGGGACTTCCAATAGCCCTAGAAATCGTACTCGGATTGAAACCTCCCACGCAAGTAATAAGGAGAAGACCTCGTACTAGTTGCAGTAAGCAGTTCCTATTCATGAGACAAGAAGCCGAATTCATGGATGTACAACAGTATTAAAGAAATCATAGTCACTCATTGGTTGATCGTATTAGCACATACAAAGTCACAAACTGAACGTTAATTGGTGTAATAGGGAACAAAGAAATAGGCGAATCACAGAAGGTGTAACATTGAGACTGTTTGTCCAATCCTGGTGTAGTATCTTCAACGCGACGTTTGGACTGGTTCTTTGTTATAACTCCTATTGTGTCAGGGTTTGGATAAGTGGTGAATCGAATAGATTTTCACCACAGTTCTCCTCCAACACTTTGCGATTTTAAGATACGTTACGTATTGAGTGATTACCCCAACCCGCGTGCATTCCTCAAAAATGATTAGTGCTCCACCGTTACATTCATATACTGTGCCCAGATTAAATAAAATTAAATCTTCACAACCAGGTGAGCTTTGACCGAGGTAACTGCATACTTAGAAAGGACAACCGCAAATAATTTGGGGAGGATTTATTCAATGTCCTGTTATTTTATCAGTCAACGGTGGAAATAATGGCTGTGTAATTTCGTATTGCCGCTTTTACTTAATATATTTTACCATGAAGAAAGGAAAGTAGACACCTACAAAAACGTGTTCAAACGGTGTTCCATTCGTTTACATCAGTTAATCTTCAGAGAGCATGTGGCCGATCCGCTTACGATATTTACGTTTATGCTCGCGGATAGAATGTGAATCTCTTCTATCATTTTGATTTTGGTGATGCCATAATCACGGTGATGCATTATTTTTGATAACTCAGAAGGATGTGAAGCAAAATAGCTAACGCAAACACAATGCTAAAAGTTATCGAATTACTTAAAGTATGAAATTAATGACCTTGGAAACCACACACCTTAGGAACCCTGTGTGCACTGGTGATTAAATTCTCTTTGACAACTAGTTGATTGCGAATAAAGATAAATAGTTTGAGTGTTATTTTCAACGTACGACGGAAATTTTGAGAGAGTGGTTTGTAGTTATTTTCCTACAGCTAATGAAAGTTTGAACATTTGTGAGTAATTGGCAGAACACAGCTCGCCTGGTGGGGTATTGCATCAACGTGCGATGGGTTGCACGAAATTTCACGAAGGACCTTGTAAGAGCAGCATGTGTTGTAATTGTATGCCACACAAACTGCAAGTGACTATTTGGATTTATCCTTTTGTAAACTGCTTGTTTCATCCATAGCCAATAGCTATTAAAATCTACGCATGACAGTTTGCTGTCACAAAACGTAAACGACTGAACCTACCTTTTTTCAACGTCAAATCGACTGTCCTACAGTCAGAATTACAGTGGATCTGAAATCGATGAATGGTAAGTCGTTGTTTCTGGATTGTCTGGTGAATATATTGGGATGGAGCATCAACACCGGTCATTTTTGAACCCAGTCGTACATTACAATATTACTTATGAATATGCTGGTCCTCGATAGAATTATTCGGAGAATGCAAGTCCAACGCCCCGTATCGCCTTACAGTTATGTACGGACAGAGACAATTAAATATCGGCAGGGAATAAATTACGGGTTACGCTAATGAACACGAGTTACCCAGAATTACTTATTGGAGTACTCAGCACAATACCGTACGCACCAAGAGAACTGAAAACACATCTGTTACTTCGTTAATGAAGCAAAGTCTGAAGATATTTCTGAGGTTTCGAACAAAGTAGATACCAAGACCCTTTTCCCAAACGGAATGGCATGGTGTAAAATTATATTGCATATTGAAGCTCGATTGTTCGCTGAGAAGACTAGTAACTGTCTTTACGTAATATAATATCGGATTATATCAAACAATCTGTAAGAGAAATTAATATTAGAATGGACGTGTGTCGCAGAAACAACAAGAAATCACTGCGAAACATATATGTAATCTGGCTGTGTTGAAGAATACAGCAGGCCCGGGTCACGTGTCAGTGGTCATGATACCGATTTGAAAAATGTCCTGATACTTCGACGACGGTTAAGAAGAAATCACGAATGCTCGGTTACATAATTAAACCACATGAGTCTGACTAACTTGACATCAATTATCACCATCTCTCACCTTATTGATGTACTACACCTGTCGAATCCACGTGAATATGTTGTATTTGGCCTGATGTGCGCTTTGTTTGTGCGTCAACCAGATTACCTAAGGCCTCACCATACAAGTCCGTGCTGGTCTGTCTGAACTCTCTTCCTTATCCCATGATCTTCTCCTGTTGGCTGGTTTATACTTATTTAAACTGCATGCATGCATCTTCCAGAGACTCTGATTTGCCGGCCTCGCGTTTGATTGTTACCCTAAACCCAGAGTTCTTTTGTCGCTTGTATCCTTAGCCCTATGTAGTCCACTTGTTGTTATATTCCCTGTGGGCGGGAATGATTGAGGTTTATTATAATAATTATTTCATTGGTCATGTTGATAGTAGTGCCCTAGTAACCGAACCAACTAGTTTTGACCTTTGGGATCCAACCCACATACTCACCACTCAGCGTTCTGAGGATAACGTTAACGTCTTGATATTACTTAGGCGTTTTGTTGCTTACACTGGGTCTCCGAAAGGTTAGTATTGTGTTACAACATAGGTTATAATTGCAAATAATCTAGAAATGTTGCTCCCAACGGTTCTAAGACGATAGTGACGGTTTTTACGTGCAGTACACCAAGGCTGTTAAGGTAAGTGTAACCTCATACACATTTTCGTGTCATTAACTGATAAAACAGTGAACGATAACACCATACCGCTGCGGTAAATGCATAAGGCCCGTAGCTCGAGTAGAGACAAAGGACACCACCACGTCTCATTGATGTGATTATATGTACAGGCGGCCAAAACGGCCCGAACCTGTAGCCAACACGATGTAAGGCAGGAAAATTGTCAAGGTCAGTCCGTGTCAGCTACGAACAAAAGAAAATGATTCAACACATCATATTTAACACTCTCATGCTAAAACACAAAACTATCCTCATTTTACTGAAGTGTTACCCTTTCAGTTTGACCAAGTTCAATTAACTTGAACTTAGGTTTGACACACAATTGAAGGGATTGCCGACTTTAAGTTTAGGTACATGGTGAGAAAATTTCATTGCGGCTGAACGTTTTCTCTTATTGATAGCGATTCTTAGATGGTGAGATAGCAGTTACACTCAATCAGTTCTCAAAAAGTATCTTCATTTGTTTCTCGTATAATCACCTAGGATAATGTGGTAGGTTGGCAGTCTCTCCTGAATTCAGTTTAGCTGCAGTCATATTCTTCCTAATGTAATTTCCTGCACAGGCAGCATTGAAGTTATCTCCTCGAGGTAAGTAAAATGTCAACATTTTATACTATGCGAAAGCTTTCTGTTTTTTTCTTATTGAACGCTCTGGCAGAATGCACTTAGAAAAAGCGTCCAACCATTTCGAAAACTTAGAAGTGGTGTGGCATATTTGATGATTTACATGAGACCAAATTGAGAAAAATCCCGACTTCGGCTGGATTTGAACAAGCAACGAAGAAATCTTGCCTACCGGAGATGCTGGTGGGTGACGTCGTGAACTATTGAGAAATCCCACATAAGCAGCCAGTATAATGAATTTCACATGGATTTCACATAAAACAGTCTATTAAGCGGATACCTGAATAAAAAGGTGAAGTTTCTGAGCTTTCGGTGTGGGTAAATAGCTCAGCTGGTAGAACGCTTGAGAGGATTAGGCATACTGTTTCAGTCGCTGGTCCGGATCAAGTCGAGGCACAAATAGTTCGACGTTGGGTCTCACATGAAACAGGGAATCTGCCATATTACTAAGAAGTAATAAAAATTCAGTGCTCAACGGTGGCGATGGTGGATTGCGGCGCAAAACTTTCATGAATACTGCTTGAACAGTCATTCCGCTGGATCACTCCAAAGATTACATGAAAATTTGGGAAGGCATCCTTTTGTATTAAAAGAACTATGGGTGTGGACGAGGGTGATTAGATAATGCTTGATTGGTTCATCTAATATGATTATTCGTCTCATTTGACTTGTACCTCATACTCATTAGCACCAATCTGTCTGTGAAACCATCGCACACAAATTTCGTTAGATCCAGGTCGGTAAATTCGTCCACATTTCGAGTACACCAATGGCATAACGGTGTGGTAAGGTAATCAGACTACATGGGTTAGTGACATGAAGAGAAAATGAGTATTGCTCGGTTCTTGGTTTACATTCTCATATGTTTACTGTTAAAATGTGCATTTGTAAGCTAGCGTTTGTAAATACTTGGTGTATATTAATCTAAAAAAAGTTGGCCACAACTTAGTACCATCAACTTGCGTATCGGCCAAATTTCCCGAACTGTACTGATAGATTCACATCTACAATTGGATAGTTGACATTTAAACGATAGTCATGCAGTTGGATAATCACTCTCTGGAAATGAAGAAGACCAACTGACTAGGAATGACTGCTTTGCTCCCGGGCCTCATACCGGCGTGCTAATCACTAACACTAGCAATAACCGTAGGTTTAACCTGTTGGGACGATTCAGATAACTCCAAACAGGCAATTCTGATGTTCAACTTGAAATAAACCAAATCCCCGACTACTCGTCAGTAATACTGAGAGAGTCAGTGGACAAATAAATCAGAGTTATGATAAGACACGGTCAAACTACCTGTGTGTCGAAAACACTGAGTGAGACCATCGACCGTGGAACATAGATTATAGGGGAAATTCATAATGTCATCGTGTTCAGAATATTGCTTGAAATGTCATTCATGTCACTTGACCTGTGTAAGTTGAGCTGACCAATGGTCACAGGGTATCAGAAACTAACCGAACAGCCTCGGAAATATGCACTTCAACGTCAGTCGTATTATGAAACGGGATGATCTTGAAAGAAATCACGTTATCATAGATTACTGAGAAGTAGTTGAAAATTCGGTTAATTTAAGTCTGAACGTCACGCACATTCAATCGCAGCCTTTCCATTCATATAGACTTCGGAAAGAAGCGTCAGACATAATTTTATCTCTGGTTAGAGCTCGTTAGTGGTAAACTGTCATAGGATATACATATGGGTGGTGTCTGGGAACTAGAGAAGGGTTCAGGATTAGACTTTGTACTTTGACCCTGGTAATTATGACCCTCACTTGGTCTGACGGACCCATCACTTGCAGTGTGTTACGCCAACTGATCTGTTACAAACGACTACTCCTTAACTGATTTCGACAACCTTACAGAAGAGCTGCATCTCACATCGTAAGTATTGCTGATCTTGCTTTGTTTTAAACTAAAAATTGTTCCATCATCCTAATGCACGTCACGTTGTCAGTATAGCTCGAGATGAACTGAAGTTGTCGGCAGATTACCCTGACGATATTATTAATCCTTCTCACTAAAGGTTTGTGTGTTAAACATCTAGTTTGAAAAACAATCCAATATCAACAATACCAACTAACATTTTACGTCGTTTATATTATGTTGCCATCTTTAAATCGTTCATTTTGTTGGATTAATTTATGGATGTACATACATATCAAACAGTTGCAACCAAACTCGGTTGAACCACAATTCGGACGTTGCATGGTTGAGATGATTTCGCAATTTCCTGTCCGAAATACTGGTTCGTTGTCACAAGTGACACCAGCTGTTTTGATCATTTTATGTGACTGATGTAATTTCGGCTCACTTCAAGTAATCAGTCCTCTTCTGATCAGCCGAAGGCCACGAAATCACATGCTTATTTCGTGATCAGGAATGTTATGCAAATGAATGTGAGCACAAAGTAGAATGAATGACTGATTTTCTTCATACTGACGTAGTTCTTTGTGCGCTGACGTTCACGAAAATGTATGGTTTCAGTTGTTCACAAAATGACCGTTAAACAGACGGCTTATTATGGACAGACAAAAGTATCGAAAATTCAACAGAATTTGCACAAACAACGCTAGTGTTTTCATTCAGACGTCCCGCTTTAGTTGTTCGTTAACTGTCGGTTTCATGGGTGTACTACACATACTTCGGACGTTGCGAATTGCTTTTATTTCATATTCTGTCAAAATCACTCATTAAGACCGTTTGGGACAATTGCGTACTTGCTTGGGTATGGATACAAATCACGCACAGCGACCACCGCAAGAGATGTTCAGATCGGCTGGCTACTTTAAGTGCGCATCATGCCATAAATCAGGTTGGTCTATTAGACTTTCTTTTTATTTGTAGATTATTACTCAGGTCTCTGTCCATTTTGCGTCACATGAAGTAAGGACATGGCCGATATTCTCACTTACTTGAATGGGAGTAAGGTTGGCTTGTTTTCTTGTTAGACAGAAGCTGACCACGTGAGTTTTGACCACCAGAGGTTCGTGACCTCAAAAGTGGACAACCCATGGACTAGGAGTCCCACTTATACTATTGCTAAATGGTGAATAATCCACCAGAAATAATGAAAGGCAGTCTGTTTGTCATCTTTATATACGCAAAACCTGAAGGTCAAGCCACAGGTAAGTTATCTGTGAAAACGCGTACAAGTCACTCAAAAATTCGAACCGTTCTCTAGTTCCCAGACACCACCCATATGTATATCCTATGACAGTTTACCACTAACGAGCTCTAACCAGAGATAAAATTATGTCTGACGCTTCTTTCCGAAGTCTATATGAATGGAAAGGCTGCGATTGAATGTGCGTGACGTTCAGACTTAAATTAACCGAATTTTCAACTACTTCTCAGTAATCTATGATAACGTGATTTCTTTCAAGATCATCCCGTTTCATAATACGACTGACGTTGAAGTGCATATTTCCGAGGCTGTTCGGTTAGTTTCTGATACCCTGTGACCATTGGTCAGCTCAACTTACACAGGTCAAGTGACATGAATGACATTTCAAGCAATATTCTGAACACGATGACATTATGAATTTCCCCTATAATCTATGTTCCACGGTCGATGGTCTCACTCAGTGTTTTCGACACACAGGTAGTTTGACCGTGTCTTATCATAACTCTGATTTATTTGTCCACTGACTCTCTCAGTATTACTGACGAGTAGTCGGGGATTTGGTTTATTTCAAGTTGAACATCAGAATTGCCTGTTTGGAGTTATCTGAATCGTCCCAACAGGTTAAACCTACGGTTATTGCTAGTGTTAGTGATTAGCACGCCGGTATGAGGCCCGGGAGCAAAGCAGTCATTCCTAGTCAGTTGGTCTTCTTCATTTCCAGAGAGTGATTATCCAACTGCATGACTGTCGTTTAAATGTCAACTATCCAATTGTAGATGTGAATCTATCAGTACAGTTCGGGAAATTTGGCCGATACGCAAGTTGATGGTACTAAGTTGTGGCCAACTTTTTTAGATTAATATACACCAAGTATTTACAAACGCTAGCTTACAAATGCACATTTTAACAGTAAACATATGAGAATGTAAACCAAGAACTGAGCAATACTCATTTTCTCTTCATGTCACTAACCCATGTAGTCCGATTACCTTACCACACCGTTATGCTATTGGTGCACCCGAAATGTAGACGAATTTTGAAAGTTACTGACCTGGATATAGCGAAATTTGTGTGCGATGGTTTCACAGACAGATTGGTGCTAATGCGGATGAGGTACAAGTCAAATGGGACGAATAGTCATACTAGATGAACCAATCAAGCATTATCTAATGATCCTCGTCCACACCCATAGTCCTTTAAATACAAAAGATGCCTTCCCAAATTTTGAACGTTCGCAACATTATTCCAAACTGACGATAATTTTCGCTTCCCAGGGAACTGTCTAAACGTCGCACCTCTAAATACCGTTACGGTTAGATAAGAAACGATCTCCGATGGCTGTTACCTCTAACCACATAGGTATTTTTTTCGACTGGTTGCGCCTGGGAATTTATTTTCTCCATCCCGGATACAAACGTTAATATATCCTCCTGTTCCTTTCCCTTACTGTCCTTCGCATTCTCCAATGTTTCAGCGACTGAACAATATATCTTGAATACCACAAACGGCCGGCCAAAAGTGAGCGAATGATGTCATCCTTACAAACGTACCTCGAAAAAGGTAGTGCTTTTGCTCTGATACATGGATCCACAGCCGACAAACAACATATTTCTGGAAAACAAAAGTATTTCTGCTTGGGAACACCTCCGTCATTGGACTTGAGTGTAACAATTTGAGCAAAACAACGTCACTTCGTCAAAACCACCAGAATAGTCATGTGCATAATTGAAACTGGGGTGAAATTAGGACTATTCTTAGAAAGCCGAGGTATTAAGAACTATTTACAATGTTTGCACATTATCGAGTAGCTGTGAAGGTCCGCCTATTGTAAGAATCACTGAGTCTACACAATGATGAGCCGTCAACTGTAAACATATGGAGTAATAACCTATGTTTTTGGACTAAACCGTAGGGGAAAACAAACAAATCGTCATCAAGTCATTCAGTATTTGCTGTTGTGCAACGGAATGTACGCTCTGTAATACTGTTAGGCTGCCCAAATCTAGGTTAGGCGCACACAACTGCTTGTTGAATCCAGAAACTCTCGAAATGGTGGATAACCTCAGAACGACTGGCTTATTTGTATCCAAACAAAAAGAACAATATATGCATATATATTTCCATTGAATTAGGTAGTTCTCGGAATTTCCCAAAACCGGTTAGGCTTGCTTTACTTGTTTGTTTTTATTCTGTTGTATTCTGCTATATTCTGTTGTATGATTGTCTCTTTAGGACTGTAGCATTTAAACTAGTAGGTATATATTAGCGTATACATCAGCAAAACCGTTTGTGAGAGCTACTCCGAAACAGATTTAGGTATGTTCCTGGTTTTCCTCTCAATCTTTGCATGATAAGGCCGGAGTTCCGTCGACATGGTCACCGTACTTATCCCTTCTACATATACTGAGGACATTTATAGCCCCCCAAAGTGGTTCCTGTATATTCCAGGGATAATGTTCTCTTCATTAGCGGCACGAACCGTAGACTTTTTTCTTCTATTTGAGAGCACTTCCTGGATGGACGTTTTAATTCCTGAGGATTTCTTCTGTTGTACGGCAAAATATACTGGATTTTTTCTCTTTACACAAACACTACTTCGTCGGCTTTTATGCGCATACTGTTTATAAGCTGCCGGATGGGTTCCAGCTTTGTCTGCTGCATTACCTATGAAAGCACGCAAAAGGTTCCACAGCAACTGGGGATTTTTGGTCGACGTGAAAGTAAGTATATTCTACGAAAACAAAACTAGTTTACTGAGTCGACCAAGGTAAGTAGTCGGCGAAGTGGAAGAATGAGAATTGTCGTACGAAGCGGATCCGTTTGACGGGCTATGCTGCTAGTGCGCCAAAACTATAACGGGCGTAAATGATATTGCAGTAAATCTTTTTAGCTGAAACGATTGCCGGTATGTTCACAAAGGACGGACTGCATCTTTCCGGTTGACCAGATGGCAGTCAATACACTGATTGAACTCCGATCACTTTGCACCGTTGAATTGCTATTTCCTGAAATGATAAGCGTTGAACTCATGACTCATCGGTGAACTTTCCCCATTTCTATGGGTTGGTATTTACTTTACTCCTTTTCAGATAGTACATCGACTTACACGGGCCAGTTTGGAACTGAGCAAATGAATGAAAATAACACTTAAGGTCAAGTGAAAAATGATGGTTAGATGAACCACCAGTATACAGCAAAAGGTTACATACACAATGTTTATCAAAAAGGTGAGCAGCAACAGCGAACTAATGCAAGTAAAATTGAAAAGCTGTGAGCGAAGGTTAAGTTCTGACAACCTCATACAATCCGTGAAATTATAAGACGCCGCAATCATTCTTTTGTCCAACCATCTATCTTTCGGTTAGAGGAGCTGGTCCGTGACTGACCTCCTATGGGTTACAAGAGCCAACAGGTATATGCAATAGTTCGCAGCATAGATGCAATTTTATACTGAATTTATGCAACCTCTTTAAATAACTAAGAGAAATAAACTCTCTATAGGTGGCAATGAGGATTTGACCGGGTTGGGGTTAATCTGGTGGGTAGATTTGGAACAACTCAGTGAGACTCACATTCGCAGTTGCATCACGGCTCTCAACCGTAATAGGGCTGTTGGTCCAGATGATATCGTGCCGGAACTTTTCAAAGAGAATAGAAAGGCGTTAGAAGAGGCTTTGACTCGGCTGTTTCAGCTTGTCTGGATGATGAAGACCATCTCTCCGTGTTGGAGTCACCCCATAACAGTTCCCATATTCAAGAAAGGAGACCGGGTCTCTTGCGAAAATCACAAGGGGATTAGTTTGATCCCAGTCATTTCAAGGGTTCTGGCTTCCATTACACTTCGTCGACTCACTACAGCACGTGAGGTAAACCTTAGAGAAGAACAGGCAGGGTTTCGCCCTGGGCGGAATTTTACAGATCGCATTTGTACCCTATCAAATTTTGCAGCAGCGTCATGTGTACCGTCGGCCAACAATCGCGGTATTCTTCGACTATAAAGGTGCGTTCGATTCAGTGGATCGATCTACACTTTTAGAGTGGTTTAAACGCAGGGATGTACCGACCAAGTGTGTGAACATACTCTCGGCGCTTTATTCCCGTACTTCAGGCCAGGTTAGGGTTTACGGTAAACTGTTTGGGATTTTCAGCATCATGAGCGGTGTACGTCAAGGCTGTCCCCTTTCACCATTTTTGTTTAATTTCGTCATGGACGAAATAATGGAGTACTTTCTGCGACACTCGAATGATGGCGATGTGGACCTCTCATTTGTTAGAAGACTGATCGATCTTCAGTATGCTGACGATAAGGTGTTGCTGTTTGACAACTTTCAAGCGGCACAAACAACGCTAAATGCAATTTCGCGTTCTGCTAAGTACTTCGGAATGCGTTTTGCAGGGTCGAAATGCAAAGTGTTTCCGCAAGATTGCTGTAATTACGTAGATTTAATGTTAGATAACGAAGTCATGGAGGTTGTTGACCGATTTGTATACCTGGGAAGCTGCATCAGCGGCGGCTGCGGAAGTGTTGGGAGTCAACTAGAGGCGCGTATTTCCAAGGCTAAGGCGGGGTTCGCTAAAATGAGATACCTATGGCGACAGAGAGGTATTTCCCTGAAACTTAAGGGTCACGTATATCAGACAACACTGAGGGCTGTATTACTTTACGGCAGCGAAACCTGGCCGCTTAAGGTAGAGGACGTGAACGGTCTACAGGTACTTGACCACCGATGTCTGCGTTCGCTCGCTCGTGTCGGGTGGCACCAGCGAGTAAGCAACGAGGAGGTTAGGAAGTGGGTGTTTGGTATTGACTGTCAAACGAGTTCTTTTGTCCAGTCACTACATTTTTATAGCCTTTGATGGGTAGGTCATGTACAAAGGATGCTAGCCAATCGTTCGTCACACCGAGCACTGTTTGCCGACGCTGTGACCGACTGGCGTAGGGTGCGAGGTGGGCAAATGATGACCTGGCGTAGACAAATGAAATCATTCACGAATGGGTTGGTCACTGTAGATCGGGTTCGTCTTCCGGGCTGGGACCCTCGCGGGTCGCCGAGTCAGTGGTTTGAGACGTTAGATGAGATGGCGGCTAACCGAGCTCAGTGGTGTGAATGTTGTCGTTGTTTGTCCGAGTTGTCTGTGAAGTGAATGCATTTAATGACGCGGGACAGTGAAAGCCGTGAGGAAGCTGTCTTGCTGATGACGCCTAACTTTCACTTACAGCTCGGTTGTTTGTTTGCAAGTTGTGGGTGCCTTGATGTTGTATGTTTGAATATTGACGTAGTTATTTTTAGTGTTTAGATCCCCTTCCCATCCCCTTCTTTCTTCCCTCTCTTCTCTTATGATTTTTCCTTCGTGGTTGTGAGGCAGTTACGCATCAGTCTGAACTACTGATATATTGCTGTCTATGATGATGATGATAATTATGATGCTGAGGTTAATCTGAGTGAATGAACCCGGTTAAACCGAGATCGTCTAAGGAAAGTAATTTAAACTTCTGTGTTATTAAAAGTGGGAATCACTGGATTTCATATGCGACGCCTTTCAGTGGCGAGCTACTTTTTCCCCGGCAAAAATCGACATTCCTCACCTCACCTCGTATGTTTCTTCATTGTCATTTTGCTGAATTGGGTTCGTCATACTCGTCTGAGTAAGCAGTTTATTTGATAAGTAGTTTGACCGATATGATTAGCTGTTTTAGACTTAGACGGTTTAGCTGCGTTCCTTTGATCAGTGAAAGGCGAAAACAAACATTCGCCACTCCTGTCGAGTTGTTCTTCATTGAACACTCTTATCCTACTCGCGGCGGTTTGTAATTTTAGAAAAAGCAAACTTAATTTGACGAAATCTCCGGGGACCAGAAACTAGGAAAATGGAACTGGAACACTTTCACTGCATGATCAAACAGTGACTAGGCATTTTGCTTATGGGTACTAAACGTTTTGCCAAACAGCAGTAAACATTTGGCTATGAGGTGATTTCCCTTCTCGAATTCCTGGTCGATAGACTTCAACGAACTGAGGACGTTAGCAAGAAATATAAATTTTGGAACAACATTCATATTTCTAATTAGAGTAAGCGCAAAATGATACTTTGTTTTGGTAATTTTAACCAGCTGAATATCCAAATAAAACAAGTTGAAGTGTTGTTTTTTTCGATCTGTAGACCCATAGGTATCGCATGCCACGTTTTTCCAAATATTCTAGAAACAACTGTGCACATGACTTTCTGTCTGGAAGCAACTGACTAAGGTAACGGGGTTTACACTCTTATTGTTAGGGTACTAGTGTAAAACAGACCAACTTACGAAATAGTTTCAGTGGAAGTTCTCTCATCAGAAAGTAGTTTGATAATCCCAGGTATATTACAAGCATGTTGGACAATCGCATCAGTCGCTAGTCTAGTTTTGGTTGAGTACTTATAATTTCTGATCTACGTTTTTTCCGGGTATGTTTGTTCCTTGAAAACACGTTTTACTTATTACCACTGTAGTCGGTCTGATTTAAGGATAGTGCTAGTTGTTTTACATTGACTGAAATCTGCTTACGTTTGACCATGACTTCGGAATTCAAACAGACATCACAACCGGCTGAAATCAACTGTTTTCTATCTTGAAATTTCAAAGGTCCAGGTTTAAGCCACCTCTACCTACCTAAGACAGGATTATGCTGCTTACAGTGCCTTCGGTCTCATGTAAGTCTACCTGTCTAGCTGAATTATACCCCTCCTTTTGTGTAACAAACCAAATTGAAATATTATTTTGGTTCGTTTTTCACTTTGAAGAAAGATAAAAATTTTCCGGTTTTCTTTGAATTTATTTCAAATGCCTATTTTGAATTATTTTGAGAGTTAATTCATCTGCTTCTCATGGCAGGGGTACTAACACTAAATGCAACGTGATTATCGGACTGGACAAGACTGAACTATCATCCTGGCCTCAGTAGAAGTGATGAGACGTGTCCTTGACTGTAAGACAGGATATGTAAACCGAAAGGTGAATTGGAATTCGAAAAGAACAGTAATATCTTTATTAACTAGACTGTATAGATACGCAAATCGAGCAAAAAAAGGTACATTAAATAAACGGTGTTTGTGTAACTTGTTGACTTATTACATCGTTTATCGGATTACAGTAAGGTACGAAAACTTTTATATCACCATCGAGTGAAAAAGAAACCGAATCCAAGTTGCTGCACCCGCCACGAGAATTTGGTGATAAGCTGTAAAACGAACAGCAAAAAGATAGATCAAGTAGTTTTGTGCAGGTGTTGCAAATGTCCGCGTTAAGTAAGCATGAAACGAAGTGGGAAGAATCATATGACACCGTTTCCTTACAAACAAACGGCATATTAGTCTATTGCAAACTTAAACCTGGGATTGGTTTATCATTATTTTGGTGAATATGGCTATAAACAGTATTATGGCAAAAGCTATTTAACTAGGATTATGCACACACGGATGGTTAGAGAAAAACTGGAATAAGAGTGAAAAATTTATCTAGATGACTGCTCATCGATGGTTCATGAACATCATTGGCTTACGAATGTGTTTGTGAACACGTGATGCTGGCCTGAATCCAAACATCATGACAGCATCCGAAACACGGTGAAAGGTAGCATTAATAGAATGCAGTATACCTCTGAATGTCCATTTCAAACAGTTTAATGTCTTGGGGTTCATAGAAGTTCAGCGATTGACGAAACAGGAAATTTGCATGCATTAGGTTAAATGAATCCAGTTGCGTGAACACATTCTGAACTCACTTTAATAAACATTTCTTTAATGTAGAGTTTAGGAGCCTATACGTTCTGCATATTTGACGTTCGCAGAATCCATGAATACACCATGACCCTGCTTCATCAGGTTTCTTCCTCTTTGCTAAATTCAGTGGTGTCTTGGGTAACCACGAATTTGGTTGCATTATATATAGGCCAGTAAGACGAAAACAGGTTATTGACAAAACTGTTGCAGTCATAGTGCTTTAGACAAGCAAACTGCAACCAATTCGGGTAACATGTGCCGATCCACTGATTTCACTACATAGCGTTACGTGAATTGGTGATTATCTTTTCTCAAAGAATTGCTGAGATACATCAAGAGTGTACTGCCAAATTTCTGTTCATCACAGACACATAAGTTGTATTCACAACTACGTGCTTCATACGTAGTGAGTTGAAATGAAGTGCCAATATCAAGGTTTGTTTTAAATGATATGGGCCGGATTGCTAACTTTTTGACAAAAGCATTTAATCATCCTATGCACTAGGTTAGTATCGTAACCAACGCCAATGTAGGAGGAATTTTAGCTATCGAAGGACCGTAACTCATTATTGGTGAGTAATAAAGAGTGATTCACACCTAGAATAAATGTAGTCTTACACGTTAGATTTCCTCTCAAAAGTGATATGCCAACTGAAACTCTTGACAAATGACACTCATTTGTTCATAGCAGAATATTTCTTCCAATAAACTAATGGAACGAGTAAAATATTTCTCAGAAAGTAAAACGTGTGTCTCTGCAACTTTCATTTACGCACACTTCTTTATTTCTTCCCGTGGAAGCAATTGTATTAGCCTCATAACCAGTGGCTTATATATGCCGACTGGTTTGCTTGCGAACCAAGCGAGTTAAGAAACAGCGTTATATTATTATATTTGGTGTATTTTAATTACTCCTATAAAGTGGCCAGTGAGCTTCATTCAGTTTGCCGGACGAGGGCAACCAGCTGTTGACTTCTGATTACGGTGCAATTCTTCCATAAAATCCGCCATTGTTTCCTGAGAAACATCGCGTTTAGACTGTTTACCACTCCTGTTTATTCCCATTCAGTAAACGAATCAGCGATCACTTATCGGGCTACGCTTTGACTGTTGCCTGACATTGATTTTTTCGAACTCGTTAATGCACTTTCTCTCCGTTGAACTCACCAATGAGTGCTCTGCAAAACAGTGATGATGTAATTTCCTGATAACGAATCGTAGTAAATGGTTTTCCTTACCACAGCGTGTTTTCATGAGCTGTTGCAAGAAGTCTTGTTAAACTGGGTACTTTCATGCAAGAAGGATATGCATTAACACACACAACTCAAATATAGTGAATCTTTCGAAATAGGCAAGATAAAGTTGTTAATTAGCGCTCTCAAATTTATAACCACTACTAATGGTATTCTGTTAGGGTAATTTAAATCACAGGCTATATGTAATCCATTGCTAAATCCACCAGTGTTTTAAGTAGATTCGGTATGTGCATCCAAGCTACTTGGTTTTGTTCACAGTGATGTCTAAGTTGATTAGGGCGATCGCTGCCTTCCTTTAGGAACCACCGATCAGTCTGAGCAGTACTCAACGGCGATAGTGGCAGGACCTCTGGGCGTTGATGCGAGGTCAGTGACATGCACTTAATCTATTCATATGGCTGGAAGGCAACGACCAAATAGTTTATGAATGCTGATGCGTTTTGACGTGGACACAAAGCAAGCGTAATAATTCCACTTTCACAGAACTGTGAAAGTAGGATTTAAATATGCGTAATGTTCAACATTGCCGTTAACAACGGTTCTACTGTCTAAACATCATTGAATTACTGTGCTTCTGTTGATCCGGGATTAGGCCAGGATGGTTATTTGGAAGTAAACTGGGAACGGTATCTGGTTTGATGTAAGCCCAACAGTGAAAACATAAGACCATCCAACATTCTGCACCTACTTTTGCTTTTGATAGTGACATGCAGCCCATTTCTCGTGACTAGCCAAGTAAGGCCGTTACACATTCACTTATTGGTCTTCCGCTAAGTTTTCATTATTGATGCAGAGCATTGCCATTATAATATCTGCACAAACCACATATCTTAAGCATATGATTCTGTAGGAACGGCTAGTATTTCTTCCGTTTTGCTTCGAATCTTAAAAACGACATTTATGAATGTTTTTCCTAGAAAATAAACCAGAGTTAGTTGGTCTCAGTACATTCCTTTCTCATTCTTAGGTATTCCACAGATTTACAATAAAGCCATGACTTTAGCATCCTTAGCTGCATGACAAGCGATGAAGAATTAGTGATCATCGAATGGACTAAGACCAGCACTGTATACTAGCCAGCCGAAAAGAAATGTAAGCCTACCTCATAAGTTATCAACTTTCAGTATCTTCTGGTCATTTTCCCAATGCTGAAGAACGTCATGTAATAATCGTGCGAATGTTAACAAGAACAAAGTAAGGTGGTGATTAAGTTCAGCTGTTTTTTTTCTATTGTATACACTATTATATACACTAATGTGTACACACTACAGTCGAACTGCAGACAAAAGTAATTTTACGTTTCATAGAATCCGCGCACCCCCGAGAAATAGCAATTTTCACGTTCCGTGTGGGCGGTCGCTTTAGGGGAAAAGTCCTTTGTGTATAATCAGGTATCACAAATTCGAGCATCAAATTGAGATGGACCATACATAAGAGGCGATTTCATCAACTACAGAATCACGGGAGGAAAATCAACTCCGTAGGAAGAGACCTCACAGAAGCTTACAAACCAAGAAGAGCAGGCAAAGGAGCACAAGATCTAGTAAATCATCAATACAACACATAATAAGATGGATGTTGGAACATGTTATCCAATATGCATTCATCAGATAGGTTTTCTTCTTTTCCTGTTTACAGCGGATAAAAGTGAAAGTGCATAGAACGTTCACTAAGACATTCTGTTTGTAATCGTAACATGTGACATATCCATTTCCTTTTTAAACCCAAGATTTTCCATTATATTCTGAAACAATTCACTTTGGTGCGTTAAAATTTTCGCATTAGGATTCCGTACGTGACGGATAGGTGATTCGCACAACCGACCTAAAAAGACAGCCAATCTTAATCAGTACACTTCGGAGGAAGAGGTAAGGGTTATTTGAGAGGTGTCACCGGCTTCGTCTAGTCAGAACGGGGCTAGCGGTCAAAGTGGAGCACTGATCACCCGACCTATTAATTCATCAGCGTGTGGGCCATATTGGTTCCTTTGAAAAATAAGGGGTTGTAAATGGTCAGGAACGTTTGTGGATCTCACGTCTAACTGGAGCGAGCTTTGAGATCGTGGTAGACCTGTGATCCTCAAACGATCACTAAAATGAGAAGTCTGCATCAAAAATACTACTTCTGATTAAGTGCGCAAATCTTCGTGTCAACGCTTATGGGCCTGAGAAAGTCAAAAGATCTTTAATAATCATTTTACGCCCTACTGGAACAGTGTTCGCCGAAAGCAAAGATGAGTAGCCCGATATTTAATTACCGTTTTTGGTTAACAGTACCCAACTCACAGCCCTCGTTATTTTTCAGAATGTAGTGCCTGCTTAGCTCATTATGAAAGGCTTTCATCTGTCTCAAAATCTCAGTGAATTTGTTCTGTAAATAAGAAGTTTGTGCTGTTTGTACTGCACCTTAAGAGAAAACAGACCAGCCATCAGAACTGTCACTGCTACGTCACGTACCGTCCCTAACCTACACAATTTTGAATTTTGATTAAAAACGTTGAGCTTCTCGTACATGTGACTTTGAAATTTGTAAAAGAATGCTTTTCGTGTACTTCAGTGGAAGTCTCACACTTGTTGTTATTATAGGGAGATAATATGCAATACACCAAGCAGGTTACTTGTGGAGGAATCCTCGACACTCTGATCTCTAAGTGACTGCCGCATGTTAAGAGCCGACAGTCACAGCTCTTGAAAAATCGCTTTCAGCAGATTCAGCTGATTTGGTTGTATGTTTTTATTACCGAGGTAGAGAATATATAGTCAGAACTTCTGACAGCAGGCATGGAGCATAAGCCGTTTGCCATGCTCCAGTGAAGTCATTCATCTTCGATCAAGGACCATAAAGAAAGTAGCAATACACAAGTGAATGATTCCATACAAGTTCTCGTCGATAGCCTGTCTACTCTCAGAATAACCACGATTAACGCTTGATTATCGGTAGATGAAACAAGTGAAAATTTGTCGGTCATCCAAAATTCTGTAAGATAACACGTGCTACATTGCAAAATCCTTGGTTGTCCCATGAACTGACTTTCTTATCAAGTCACGTTTATACCTTAGTGGTCGACCTCAATCAGTCTTCAATATCACGTGCAATATCTGACATTCTTTAGACACATTACGTATAATCCTACAAAATGAAAACAGTATTTCAAATTGTTAAAAATGTTGTACAACAGATTCAGGTTTACAAATGGTTTTATGTTACACATTTGTACTCTATCGTCACTTCGCACTTTATCTTTCTAACGAAGTTGCGATACACTTTGCATCAGTTGAACGTAAATTCAAGAGACTAACAGTTATTGAATTTAACTATATTAAAATCAAGCGCACCATCGACTGAATCTAATCATGCCTATCGATTTTCCATGCATTGATCGACTTTGTCCATCGTCCTTGCACCAGCTCTGTTGTTTTAAGGTCCAGCAAACAAACAACCAAACGGCTTGCTTACTCACCGACATTCGCAGATGCACGCACACAAATCGTGTGCACCGACCATGCAATATTTCTGCTCAAACAGTTTAGATCGACCGGTATCGATCGGATGGCGTACGGAGTACTGGTCTAGCGAACTGAATTGGTTCAGGTATGCCAGCATTTTTAAATACTGAGTCTGAATGTAATATCACTATGGTATTTGTTTTCTAACTGTTCGACTTGAAGTTACAAGATGTTTAGCATCAGTAGGTACAACTCACAACGAGGTTGTTCAAGTTGCAAAACATTGTCGAAATAATTCCGATTCCACTAAGCTTATCGGGTGACTGTCAGAATCGGTTCTCATTCCGTTTGTTTACAGTTAATGATCAGAAGTTACAATATACTTGTTAAGGAGAAATGAATAAATGATGCTCATTACCTTTAATCTTTTTATATCAGTGGATCATTTCAACATAATTAATTCTAAACCAATCCAAACAATTACTCAAATAAAAATCGAGCAGTAATACCACCCGGACATGTTATGATCAGTAAATGTACTTCTGCCAGAATACACAGAGTGAAGTGCTAACGTGTACGGTTTAGACACACGTAGAATGATTTCGACTACCGATCCCACTTAACCTGTTTTTTAACGTTTAGATAAACGTTCCAGACACACCCACGTCGAAACAGTGTATTAAACAGGAATTTCATTTTCGCAAGATTTCCCAAATAATGCATAACGTTGTTCGAATTGGGTGCCGGACATCGGCATAAGTTCAATTGAACGAACTGACTGTAGGTGAACTAAACCAGGCCTTGGGGGAGTTTTGATAGTTGAACTTTATCGTCATGAAAGGATGGAAAGCGTCGCCTGTGTTACGTAGAAAGTAACCCAAATTAAAACGCAAGCTACCAGATATATTGACACAGCCTAACAAAGAACTAATCACTGATGAACTGTTATATGTTTATTAGAAGTCAGGATGTGGCAAACAAGCGCTCATTGGATGTGTGGATTTTTGATCAATTACAGCACACTCTATGTAAAAGTGGTTGCTAGTTCGTTTGCAGATGCAAAAACGTTTGCTCGGGCATAACAGATTAGTGTTTGCATCGCGGCAAGCAGAGCATACTTTCAAGCGGCTAGTAAGGACAATAATGAAAACCGACCTGTCCACTAGCAGTGGTAAACACTGTGGTAAACACGGTTGCCTCATGAACAGCGTGTCCGTGGTTCAAGTCCCGGCAGTGGCGATGATATGCACTACTGACGAGCTCTGATGAGAACAAATCTCGAGTCTAGTGCTTCTTTTCGAAAGGGGCCGACTGGGAATTCTATGGGGATGCGACAGCTGCGATCAATTGTGGGTGATGTTTGACTTGAAATTAACAAAATCCCTGGTTACTCATCAGTAAACTCAGAAAGCCCGATCACTTCAATCGCCCAGCACCTTAACAGTCGGCCACCTAAATGAAGTAGTCAATGCGGTCAAGTTATGATCAGGTACTGGCAACCCAAACTGCTAATTATTAGTGAGGCTGTGTTTTCATCAGTCAACATCGGCCAATTTTGTCGGAACGAAATGTTGGCATTCCCAGTTTTTTGGTGTGGAACTTATTGCTTTATTAATGCACTAAAGATTGAAAGTATTTTGGTTGGTTCACTCGTTTGGTGTTGCTGTGTACAGATGATATACACTGCTGCTTTTGTGTTAGTGTGTGATAAGGGTAAATCAAAATATTGACATTTCGCAACGTATTTTCTCCCTGTCTTGGAGGGAAGTCGATGGTAACAATGAAACTAGTCTGTCAAATGAAGATCGACTCGACGCTAACACGGCGTGAACATAGGTAGTTAGGTTCATAGTGTAGTAAAGACCAACCATTCCCTGTTTTAAAACTGTCCACTGAAAATGCGGTTAGAAAGCTCTATGGTAAATCTGATGAATGCAATCTCTAGTGGCGTTATCAAACTGTATGCTGACCGTTCTGCCACTAGCTCATATGGCAGACTCTAAAGACTCAGCGGCGTAGTTTGTAAAATGGAATATTATCATGGAAGTTCACAACCCTTGACGTGGCTTAGCAGTTTGGCTGGTGGAGCACACGCCGTATACGAACGTGCCATTCCAGCTTCTAGGTTGAATTCCATCCAGACCTTAATTCCCATACAAGGTTCAGTCTGCTAAAGAGGTTACTGTTAGATCTATCTCCACACTTTTTTTTCTGTACAACATAAAAGAAACACCGAAAATAAGTGTATTCGTCGTCGAGAGTAGACAACACTCACTGACTAAAAATTATTAGGGAAATAATAAGCACATTGTACACTAAACAGCTGTCTTTCTTCTTCGGGATGGGTGAGCATATCAGCAAAGTTGAATTGCTGCTAGAATTAATCCCAAGATTATTATCAAGGATAATCCAATGTTTATTAAGTAAAACAGCGAAGAACAGTCCAAACGTCTTTCGAATGTTGTGAGTGCTGTACTTTTCTTGCATTAAAATCTTTGGGTACTTAAGTGATGCACTAATTGGTCGTGTTGGTATCCATCTAAAACACATTAGCCGAACGTTCTTAGGATAAAAGTTGATCGCTGCTTTTGCGATCAGATGGACATTCCAACTGATCCCGCTTTGAAACAAAGTTACAAACTTGAGCATTGTTCATGTAAAAGGACGTCAGTAGTGTTTATTATTAGCTCGGCCGAGTATGATCTCGGGAGTTAACCATATTGATCACTGCGTCACAACATCACAGTCTTAACCAAACTTTGTTTAATATCTTGTCCGAATTGTTTGACTGTCTCATGAAAATACAGAGTAAAGAATCTGCTTACTCAACTAACTGCGTCCGAGATCAGGACTTTGTTAGTAAATTGACAACACAGAACACAGAAAACAGCAAATACGAATTACTAGTAGGTGGACAGGGATTGGCTGATTTAACCAAAATTCAGTTGCTGTTCACCAACAATGATACTTGTTAAACCATCTATATGTGTTAGACTGCTTCAAAAAAATTGGAAACTGTTGATGACAAGCAGAGACTGTTGCACATCCGCATGATGCGTGATCGATAATCCCACAAGTCCTACATGGGCGTCCACTGATCAGTCGACAACTACATTAATTGACTATCTTATTGACCATCAGATATAGTCGTTCACATTTTTCTTGTTCGTACAGTGCGTACTGCGTTACGCTGGAATGACTGCTCTGGTCCGTCGTGTGTTATTGTAATGAATTGTTTTATTATTCTATCAAGCAGTAAATAATAATTTGACTACGGAGCTGCAGTTTGAACTCACTTCAAGAAATCTTAATGGAGTAGGAATACAACAGTTGGTCACAGCCTCAAAACAACGTCAGGCGCACTCCATAAATGTGAATGGACAACAAGTATTCAACCCGGATACTGGAATAGCCGTTAGACTGATATGATCGGGTGCCTTACCGCAGCTTCCACAGAATGATCCACATAAAATTTACTTGTGGTCTTATACTGGCCAAACGGTATGTATTACTGTTAACCTCCTTGTTCATTGCGTAAACTATGTGACTAAAGAATCGGATCCAAACGTGCTTGGTTACAGCATGACTAATTATCCTCCAGGTATCTTTCTAAGTGTTAATACAATTGAGACTCATCCACGTCTGTTTACAGTTTCGAATGCGCAGACTAATTTGTTCGAATAGAAGAAATTCGAAAAGCTGGGAAATCATGTCATACATTTATCACTATTGGCGGTGGGCAGTGTCAGAGTTCTGGAAGGCCCGGCTCTTACCTTGCGTTCTTAGTAATAAAGTGGAAAATGAAATACGCCGTCTCCAAAAAGAAGATGGACTTGAAGCCATCTAGTATTTAGATTGGGCAACATCCAATGTACTCGAATCGAAGCCTTACGATACAGTATGAACTTGTAGTGAGTCTGAAATAATTGCGAACCGGGCATTCCAGTTGGATTGTTATCCCGTACCAAAAATAGAAGACATATAAGCATACCAGCAAAATTAACCAAATGAAGATTCACATCATTGCACTGCAGTGAAATTTCACGTAGAGTTGTTCCGTTACACCCTCGTGCCAATCAAAAATCACCTCTGAACCCACTTTTTTGGCATTTTGTTTACTCTCTTGTTAAGGATATATATAATATGCGCGCGTACCCTGATTGTATTTTAATCACCAGACGTAGCACTGAACAGCATTTACAGACTGTGGACTTAGTTTTGAAAAGACTATCCGATGCAGATCCCGTATTGAAAATGGAAGAATGTGAATCCATGGTATCTAGTGAGAAATAGCTCGGATTTAAGTTGTCAAAGGAAGGTCAGCAACCACTAGAAGAGAGATTACGGGCTCTAATCAATGCACCGTTACCTAGAAACGTCGGTGAGCTTTGACTGCTTTTATTAGTGGTATCCCAGTCTTTTCGATTCATACTTTTTACAAAGAAGCAACTTTACCTCTTTTATCAGCTTCCACGTAACGGCAAGAGCTGACGGTCGACCCAGATTCATTAAACTGCTTTCAAGACAACCAGACAAACTGTTACTTTGCTATGTGTGCCGATCCAGAAAAAGCCATCCTACTGTCTTGTGATGTTTCTCCATACGGTCTTGGTACACTACTATTACACAAGCTTCTAGATGCTTCAGAACATCCTACCTCTTGGTGCCCTGTAACAATTAGAGCAGCGGAAGGCAATTACCTGTAGTTTAACTAGGTGTAAAACTTGGTGTAAAACAGTCTCACCACTACCTCCTTGGACGACGGTTGACAACTTTTATGGACCAAAAGCCCTCTACTTCGTCCCTAGGTGAAGAAAAAGTTACAAAACTAAAGGCCTTTTAGGGGAGGATACGTTGTACCCTCGTTTTATCTCCCCACATCTAAAAATTCACTGCACTCCCAGATCACTCGATAGTACTATTGATGCATTAAGTAGGTTGACATAACCTGACAAAACTTTTATAAGGTTCGTCTCACAAGAACTTGTGAAACTTATTCAACGCTTCAGCCATTTTCCTCCTAACTTATAGAATATGCGACGTGAGACAAACTGAGTTTCCTTGCAAATTTTAGTGGAGTGGCGTTTGCAGATAGTATCGCCGGAATGGAAACCTGACGAACTTACAAATTTTCGACCGAGAGTGACCTGATGCAGTCTTCAAAACGGATGTCTCTCTTGGGGAGCAAAAGTGATTGTTCCAAAGTGACTGCAACAACCTGCCTTTGATAAATTCTAAAATGCCCATCCAGGCATCGTGAAAATAGAATCGTTATTATGTTTTACCTATAATGGTCCACACTGGATGGTGACATTTTTTCAACAGTAATGTCTGATGTATTTAGCGTTAATGGTACAAAAAGAATTTTAAACCGAGGCTGTGTACTAATACTGTTTATAACAGATTATTGAATAGATCAGTAGGAATTCTTTCTTGTTTACCACTAGTAAAAGGTGATACAAAAGAAAGTCCTGTTCACGATTTGGTGCCTGCAACTTTCAAGCCATCTAGGATCAAGTAGTTAAAAGCATGCATTAAACATGCAATAGGCAAGTTAAAAAGTGGGTTCAGATGCTGAAATCGTTCAACAACATCATTGCTGGTTGGAAGCGATAAAAATCGATTTCATATTGATAAACGTCATTGCTGCCAAAATAAGCTTACTATTCCACGTCACTTGCAACCATTCTTCGTTGGTAGGTCGACGCTACCTACTTCTTGACACCTCAAAACTTGATTTCCTCACGTCTGGCTTGAGTGGCCATTGACAGCCAGAGTAAATGTGAACAAGCCGTCCTTGTGTTATCAAGAACAGTTTTTAACTACGTCTAAATTAGTCCGGTGTAAGATGAAAAATATCCTGAAGTAATGATTCGAAGGTGAACACTGAAAAAATAAGGGCTCAAATAGGTTGTTAGTAACCAACTCAACTCTACTACTCTTTCACGTCTGACGAGAAGTTCACAAAGTTGATGATGTATAAAAATAATTGTGGCAAGCTGTTAATGGAGTTTCACTTAAATAATGTTAAATGTAAATGAGGAGTCACGAAAGCCCCCGTAACTGATAAACTGTGACCTCCATTCACTTGCATACAGTATGATCTCCGGTTATGGTGAAAAAAAACAAAACAGTATGGTGAATCCTATTTACAAATTCAGAAAATACTTCCTCCCCAAACAATTTAGAATCACCGCCACTCAGTTGTCGGTATTGCAATTAGCCTTTTTCGAAATATCTTAGTGTAATGTTCTCAGCGTATGTCCTTGTCGTATTTCTGCTGCTGGACAGTATGTTTTTATCATGTTATTACGCGTTAACGACTGCATGGTTCTGTTCATGATTATGCCATGAACAGTCAATAGATGCAGTTTGCACTGAGAAACATCGGTTGTTACTTTTTAATGAAGCTCATTCACTCTAAATTGGCAGCTATTTTCAGTGAAAAGTGCTGTCATATCTCTCTTGTCCTAATGGCTGCAGCGATCTATCAGAAATTCTGAACCCCGTGTGTACGCTCACTTTATCTTAGACAACAAAATTTGTAGGTCTGCTTAGGGAAGTGCTATGACGATGGTTTCGTTTATTTCAGTGCCCAAAACAAAGCTTTTAAACTGGATATTATATGTGAAATCATATCAGATAGCAATTCTTTCCTTTCAAAAGTTAATCTTTCACCGGGTTGAAAAATTTAGTTACCTTATTGACCAGCTATTCTATAGGTGAATGACCACTGAGTCATTCTGAAGTCACTTAAGTCATGTCACCCATGTGTAGAGCACAAGACGACTTACCAAGGTAGAGTTAATTCAGGTAGCTCGTTTCTTTCTGTATCCGAGGGCTTTGGAGACAACCGCAACAAATGCCAATACTGAGCCCAAGATGCTGTACAAGATCAGAAAGGCAAGACCTGCATGCATTCCGGTATTAAAGTCATTCATATCATATCGAATGTACAACGCCGGGTTCTTTAACCCTTCTTGCAGTGTGACAGTGTGAGAACCAGGCAGGAAAAATGTGCAAAGCAAAAACAACGAGACGATCGTTAGCATGGTGCAGCTGACTCTGTGACTGATGTTTTGTGAAATGCTAGCGGTTAAATCCAATCAGACCAAGGATGCTTGCTCCGGATTGGTTGACCTTGACCAAAGTTGAGTTGACGAATCACCGCGGGGGACTTCGTGTGAGATAGTGAGTGAATTTACAATAATTCGCTTGAGTTTATCCGTGTCTAATGTATCTAATGTAATCCGTATCTAATGTACGGTTAGGATAAAAAATATTAGGACATTCAATCGGGAACAAATATATATGGTAGATTAATATTAGTGATTAGCTTTAAAATATGTTGCATCGTAAGCTCAGCGACCAACTCACCCATGATTTAGTGCAATAAACAGGAACTAACTATTGTCATGTTCAAGATTACAGTTTATTTCAGCGTATTGTTGCTGGAATTCAGAGTGATAGTTTCCAAATCAGTTACGGTTAACACTTAAGCACGAAAATTGCCCGTCGTAAGAACGATGTCTTAGATTGTTTAATTTTTTGTTCTTCCAAATACTGCTCAGAAGCAGAAATTCAGTTGAGTCATGAACTTACAGTCTGGGTGAAGATGGTGTGTTGCAGACGAATTTTGTATCCACAACACTCGTAGAGATCCTCTAAGGTAACAAAATCATACTGTGTGTTCGCATCTGGTCCTGTTTGATCATGCGCAAACTGTATCGATCACACCTCAAAGCAACTCTTAGAACGACAGTGAGAATACCAAGATGATAGGATTATGTTGAAACAAACGCAACAAACAAGGCTACGACCGTTAATATGATCGGAACGAACATAAATAAGACCCATTTAGCACTTTGAAGCAGTCTACCATGCTCCCAGTTTTCCACCAAGAGTGTCCAGATCAAGTGCCTGGTTCAGGCAATTACGTCGTCGGTTTTCTTACTCTTCCACAGGTAGACGACGAGCTCCCCAAGGTGACTTTTCGAGTCAACGGCTTAGCAGTGTAGCAGGACCCACAAACACTAGTGCGTCTACAACGTCAGGACGAAGTCCTCCAGAAGGTGATTGAAGTTCTGGCCAGAAGCGTGAGGATCCCCACAAATACTAAGGATGAAGAGCTGAAAATAATCGCATTCCGATGGAGAAGAATTGGCTTAAACAGTGCGGGCGTATTGACGTGACAGCGTGGCGTTGGGCGCCCTTGCGTGGTAGTCGTCCCGAGAGAACTGAGGAGGAAACTGGTAGCAGACTATCATGAAATGGTACACATCAGATGCACTAGGACATACGATCTGCTGCAACAAGGAGCATATTGGCCGAAGATGAAAGAGGATGTGACAGCTTACTTGCTCGCATGCCAACAGTGTCAGTTACTGAAAAGCGACAGTCGGGGAGCCCAACAACCTTTTCAGCCAATACCAATCTCCAAAATTGGTGAACATAAAGGAGCAATGGACAAGTCAGTGGTTGACAAAGTGTAGAATGTTTAACTTAGGAGAAAAAGTGAAATATTGAGATAATCGGAACACAGGTGCCAGCGGCCCAGGATCAAGAAAACTTCTACCTAAATGGAAAGGTTCGTATTTCGTAGTCTCCAAACGAGGCTCAGTATACAAAATCAAGAGGGACGGAGAGAGGAAACGAGTGTATGGCAGTGAGTTAGCAAAGTGGCAAGATATGCCGGCAAAGCGAACCACGAGACCATCAATAAACCGGGACAAAACACTTCATCGGTCAGAGAGATGTTGTCAGCAAGTGCGTTAGAGCCAAAGAATCTCAAAAGCAGTGTTGTAATGAATTCATCCTCATTTACGAGTAATATATTACGTAAAATCGGGAACTAAAAAGAAGGTCTTAACGCCAGGAGGACGACGGAGCAGAAGCGACTATTAGAACAGCATATATGCGCTGTGTGGGATGTGTCACAACGGCGGATGACGGTGCACTGCTGTCTAATGCTTGCGGATATAGGTCAGCCATGCAGATGCTTGCACGCATTCGCTGTTCTGTTTTCACATAAAGTGTAAGGTCTTTCGTGCAATAAACGCTTTTGCGGTCCCGGCCACTTTGATACATTCAGAGTGGTCTACTTGAACCATATATCTATGATAGACCCAGCTGGATGAATCGCTGACTAACCTATACAGTTGAGTCAGAAAACGAGGGTGACGTACGGATACAGCAGAAACATCACCAGTCACTTAGACATTTCTTCCATATAATTAGTACGATCAACATCTATCATCTGTGCAACTTCAACAACATGCTGAAGATTGGTCAAACCTGGATGCACGTTTGCAGATTTTTATTTTCGATGTCAGCTGACTTTAAAACATATAATTTATCTTCAAAAAGCTTTTTAGAAAATAACGAAAGCAAAGTGAGTTTGTAAATTACGGGCTAAATGGGTTACCTAGGACAACCAGTCAGCTCAAATATATCCTAATGGCTTCAATAAGCGGGTTTGGCGAGCGTAAAATCGGTTGATGTTGTTTAATCAGCTCAGCCGGATTAAACGCGATATAAGTAAGGTTGTCGTCTCGTGATCACAAGATAAACGAGTTATCTGTGTCACTTTAGTGACCTGTTGAATGCATGGTGTGAGCCATCAATGAAATCTGGTTTCCCGCAAGCTATTATTTCTGTTCATTCGCGGGCATCATTACCTAGGCAATCAGTTTGGCAGTCGCACGGCAATGCTATCACCTATGAGTATCACTGTAACGGCAAGTATACTGATAGATATTCTGAAAGGTATATTGAACTGTTACGACGAGTTATGTTACTGTAAAACCTATCTGTTAGGTTGAAGATGGTATGTACAGTTTGGCAGCAGTGTAGCTGCTTTCTGACGTATATTGGTAGACGTTTTGGTTATGTGGATGAACGGCATCCAATGTTTCACACATATCTGAGATTGAAGTAATTTGAAAATTTCTACTGAGAAGTACAGGATGTTGGTCGATATAATTTGAACGTCACTTACAGCAGTTTTTGGCTTTCACATTCCCACAGAGTTTTCAGGTAGCTATTTTTGAAAAGAACCACTGTACTCCAGTACTGTCCCTGTTAGAGGTCGTCAGTAATGCACTTCTGTACCACCACCGATATCTGAAATTCAGCCACACTTTCATAAGGCAACTGTACTGACCATTACACAGCTGGCTTCACACTAGGCGTGAATGAACTCTCTTATGCGAACGCCTAGTCATATTCGCCTATGAGTAATAAAGAGGAGTGCTTCGCTAACGAGCCCAAGTAAAAAGTGGCGTAACGTTATTGCTTTCGCTAATCAACACTGCATTAATATCTGTAAACCTGTAACAAGTATTCGGTTGAGCGTGAGTGTTTTTCACTGAGCTTTCTACATTTTTAATTCCTGAGTGCCTATAGTAACTTCTGAGAAATGTCGAAGTACCGTAACGTTATGTTCTATTCATTCTGCCTGAATGGAGGATACACATTTGACTGCTAACATACTTCGTCCAACCGTTCGAAACATGCTTCATAAGACTCACGCGACTGAGTGATATCATTGATTTAGCCTGTTCACGGCCAACGTGAGCACACTTTCATTCGAAGCGGATGGTTATCTTACATATGCAGCTGGTATGAACATTAATCAGAACGACAGACATTAGGGTGCACAAAGCCTATTCATGCAGGCTGAGTAAGTAAGCAAGAAACAATGTAAGGATCGAAAATTTACGCATCAACTTACGTATCAAGTCCTTGTTTGAAGGAGTACGCGGTTAATTTTGCTATCAAGCGGAAACACTCACTGACAAACAGGCGCGTTGAAAGAATAACACTATATGTATATCTCTAAATAGCAACATTTTGGTTGACATACTAGACAGTTGAAGTATCAACGTTCTTTACAATAAGGTTTGACAGACCTGTTAGTGTGGCTGCTGTAAATGAGGCTTCCCTATGGGGGGGGGAGGTTATAACCTTCTGTAGGAAAAATATAGCTTTCCTGAGCCATACAAGGGTATATTTGTGGGGTTCGAAACCAGGCTGTTCTACCCCGAACAAATTTAACGATACACAGCTCGATAAATCACTGACTTCAGGACAGGTCAATGAAGTACTTAAATGAATCCAAGAACACTCTTCGCACATCGCTCTGATAAGTTAAAGTCCGGTCAAATTCCGACTGAGAAATATGGTCTAAGGCCTATTCAGCAATAGTTTTGTTCCCTGGACGATTTTAAACTTTCACTCACCAAATGTTAGTTCAGAAATGTGAGTAATGTAATTCAGACATTGCCTCATTCATTATGAAGTCGTGGAGAATATCAAAGATTACGTTTTGAATTCTGAGCACTTGCAACGAACGCCTTAAGTGCTGCAGTTACAAAGTGATTAATAGCTTTTTCCATCTGGAAACAGAACACAACAGTTCACGATTGGTCAATTGAAGCTTCCTAAAATAGTAACCAAATGGATGACATTATGTAGAATGTAATTTTTTTTTGCACAGTGTCTTTCTCTTGTTGGGTTTGAGGTAGTTTGAAACAATGAGTGTGAAGTTGGTCTGTTTTTATGGTTCTAGGGTTGAAATAATCGTTGTTTAAATCCTGTCTTGGCATGGGAGGCTTGACACTTACCCAGCCGGTGTGCAGTCGTGCCGTTACAATACAGACACTTTTGATTTGTTTACGTCAGACCTGTTTGTCTTCTCTCTATCAAATGGCGTGGGGTATGCAGATAACGACATGTTTAATCTCAACGTGTGAGCCTTCCTAGTTGCCAGACAACTGCTTGATAATAATGAGTACCTGGCCTATAGTTCCCATCCACACTAGGAACAATCTTCGTAAGACTCAATTACCAATTACATACGAATGATTAGTTTGACAGTTCTGTTAAAGTGGGTCTGTGCTGTTCAGTGTGTCGCCTCCAGGTCCAGTAGATTCAATTTGATAAACCACTCTCGGGCCCAAGAATAAACATCTCAAACGAGGATGCACTTTCGCTCTATGTGAAAGGTGGATACTGCAAAAGAACGTTCGGAAAAGGAAATGAAATGACTAATTGTAATGAAAATAAACCAATCGGATAGTTTCTTTATTTGATGCATCCCAAAGAAACACTAAGTATAACCTGTAATACGACGACAGAATACAGTAACGGCTGAACTAATAAGGACAGGGCTGAGTTCTATGATCGTTTGGGAGGGGGAGGTAAGAACGCTTGGCCAAAAATATGCATTTTTACGCATACTAATTATGGATTAAAGTCGCCCATCATCTTTGAATGTTCATAGTTATCTCCCGTAAGGCGTGACTTTCCACCAATTATATTGCGGCAGATAACACACAAACATGTGATGTTTTTTGGAAATGTACATCGTCACGCTTACTAAGCTTCACGTGGACTCAGGAGTTGGCGTGTGTCTACGATTGCTTCCTTTGACTATCAATATTCCCCACTCAGATCACGACTGCATCGTCAAACTAAACTCACTGGATGTCTGTGTTAAGCTACATAATTAGCATGTTTAAGCACCCGAATTTTCAGCCTTTTACGTTATTACACTGGCAGAAAAATAAAGACAAATACCAAAATTAGCATAACTTAAACAATCATATTCTTGCTGTTATAAGAGGACTCGATTTCAGCTTCGTTTACTTCAGTACAACTTTTACATGAGATTTTAAGCTTAAGATCGCCAGAGAGTTCTTTGACACTGATATTTTTCAGAATGTCTCTTTGTCCAAACAGTGGGACAGATAAGGAGGCAGATAGATTGCGAAAATTTACCATGACCTATAATACCACACATTTCAACAGATTCATGTAGTGCTCATTGTACAACCCTAATACCTGGTCACAATGGAGTGTTTGTTTGATCTGTGTCACACCTCACCAGTGCTGTAGTACGTTTCTTTCACCGTAGCCCACTGGTGTATGGTGACCTCACTTGGTCGGAAGGTCTGTTATGTCAAACCGTCACACAGTGGGTCGGGATTTCACTGTGACTTATTTGCGTACACACTGTCCCCTTGTTGTAGTTTGATCCGGCTAGCTTGCAAAATTCCATGGACGTTATATAGTATCAAAGAGCTCCCTTGAGGCCTTATAAACTGGCATCGAGACGTGCGTAAATTTTATCCGCCCATCTTAAGGTGACAGTGATATGGCAACAGAATAAGCCTTGTGGAAAATCGACCGAACTGTTATAAAAGGTTTTAAATACAGGGAGAAATTAATCCAGTTTTGTGGTTAATACATTAAGAAGATGAATAGTGGTCTTGTGTAGAAGAAAAATCGTATAAAACTGCCGGAAGATTAATATGACCAACTGCTTGCAAGTCGAAGCTGTTACGAGAATCTAACTGATGATGTAAAAATACCCGGAGATATTTCTTATTAATGAACGAGAGCTACATTTCTAGGTGCAAAACCTATACTATATCGATAGAACGAGAACTAACAAAATCCGCTAACAATTTATATGGCAGGAATTTTAATTAACCAGTAGAAGATAGAATTCCTTAAAAAAGGACAGAGAAACAACTATTGGACAACACATTCTGTATAGTGGTACACTTGCATTGATACATCGCCTAACTCAGTGACACGACATGGAAAGAGGCTGTAAGCACCGAACATTAAAAAAACGGCTTTTAAACATGGGCAGTGAGATAGTGAAGCAAGGTGAGCATGCCATACTGATAATAAAATAATCCATAAATACGTAAGATAGAGAAATTTGGATAGGGGTTTATTATTTACTTGAAGGGATGAGTAGTTGTTACACATTTTTTCATAGTGGTTACTTTTCTTACGTGAAGGTGGTAAATTAGCACATGGTGATGGGCGAGAGATAGAGCGACTTACTCCTAGCTACTTGAAAGTTCGTCATAACTGCCCGGTTGTGCAAACGAAGATGTAGTACGGCGTTTGATGCTTACCAATACATCATCCGCACATATGGTCGAACGAAATGCTGATGAATTGGCATAAATGTTACATAAAGTGAGAAGGAGAATATGGAGAAGAATACGATGTGGAGCATGCCAGAGCCAATGGTTCGGAGACGTGAGCCTTGACCACGATTGGTGAAATGGTCGTTCAACTTACTGACGGTTCAGGACTGAACACTAAATTTTTTAAAAATCACAAGTAGCCTAGGCCTACTGGTATTGCCAAGTACATCTCCACAATACCAGAAACACATGCAGTCAGCTTTAGACTTTTCATTAGTTTCTCCTGAGACAGAATGAAGTAGCTAGGCGGGAATATGAGGAGTGGAGCAGAAGCAGCGACAAGCCGATAAGTCTATAAAGTCCATCTTGGTATACGAGTGAACAAGAATTAGTCCCTGAAAACGTTTTGTGCTACAGATATGTGGGAGCTCAAGTAGAGTGTTGCACTTTGTTCATGAAGACAACGATGATTACTCAGTAAAGAAATACTATTACTTAAAGTTAAATGAGTATCATTACTAAAAATCCCATTGGAAGTTTGGGAAAATTTAAAAGTACTCACGAAGAATGCAAAGCTGATTAAGTTAAGCTCAGTAGGCTTGCATTTGTGGTGCTTTTATTGGGAAAATGGTTGTTAGCTTAGCAATAAACCCTCCGTGGTGCAGCAGCGTAGTTGCTAACCTGTACGACATTTTTGCACCTATCTACCAATAATGCAAACGTACTAACTCTCTTGAATTGTAGCTGTATTTACATGAGTGTAGTTGCAGTGACAACTAGTCCGAAAAGAATTTAGCAGTCCGATGACAGAAGATTTACCAAAGTGGGCATTTCCACAAGTTTTTCCAAACGTCCTTGATTAGTCGGCAAGTACACCCGGTGTCCCATACCATGTGCTTCTGCTCAGCTGATCCGAGATAATAAAGAACAACTTCGAGAGGAGTTTAAAACGTGAAGTGTACAATATTTTGCTTATGTGATCAAAAATATATTCTCGGGTGTGGATTGGAGAAAAATTAGGTGACCAAATTGACCTCCGGAGGAGTCAGGTATGTAACAGGGGTCATAACAACCTCGGGGCCTGGACGAATTTTTGCTCAAAGTACAACTGTGGATTGTGTTACCGGACGACGACTGGGCAAGCAGTAAGTTGGCTGGAAAACCACTTCCGGTGAGTCGCGGAGATTCGTGTCAACAAGGTTCACTAGAATTGCACTCGAACTGCACTTCCTGTCGCCCTTAGTCAGCCCACTGAGGTGGTGCTCATGTATCCCCTGAGAAAGACGCCTGATTGTGCGACCGATGTAACCTGCTCCACAAGGGCATCTGACAGAGCAAACACAAAGTGAGGTAACCTTACTTTGATTGCCCAGCCCCCAATCTAGAAGAGTCAAGTTTCGTATTCTACCACTGCAGAACCGATCGGAGTTTGGTTACACAATCCACGGTTGTACGTTCGTAAAAAATTTGCCCAGGCCCCAAGGTTAACATGATCCCCGTTACCTACTTGAAACCTCCGGAGGTCAATTTGGTCACCTAATTTTCCTTCAGTTCACAACCATACGACGTGATTATTTGACCAATTGTTCTTGGTATTACTCACTTGACCACCGTGATAATGAAAAATGTTATGTGATTGGCCCGATGATGAATAGCCGAAAGATATAATCACAACAACCTTATGTTTGATTCAAGATGAATCAGTACATTAACCACTCATAATTCATATGTATGTACAATAAACTTTTAATAAGATTCGGTCATTTCGTTATCCAGCTGATGGTTTGCATTTTTGACCGACGGGTCTCAATAGGTATTTTTATTCCAAAATCCTTACCTCTGATTCGTGTGTTAGAACAGGGTGTCTCTCAATCAACGGAATCAGGTCCGGATGATTGTCACTTAACACAAGTGAGTATCAAATAATATAACCATGTTTCCCAACCCTGTTCGTTGACGGACTTGGTGTTGGTGATCAAACATACAGCTAGGTTTTATTCTCCCGCCATGCTGAACGACTAGTCCGAGCTAGCAATTTGATTCGAGTTCGGCAGTCTGTCTCCTAACACTGCCAATTATGCCAACATTCTGTTTGTGTTCACGAAAAATCACTGAAAGAAAATTTCTGATGAACGATCACTTCAAGTAAGGGTAAACCTTTACGTCCAAAGTGGTTTAGCAACTATTTGGGAACTACTTTGAGTGATGTGTTTGTTAGGAGGCAAATTTATCAAAACAATCTAATCAGGACATCAGTGACAGCTGAGGAAATCAGTCCTCATTGCAAACCAGTCAGGGCCTCGGTGACGGCTGGCGAAATCAGAAAAAACACTGAGGGGCACGTCGAACCAACTAGCCGGAGACGTGCAAGTGAGCATGAGTGTCGTGCCAGGGGGATAAGTGCAAGTGAGCGTGGATGTCACGCCAGCCCGAGAACTAACGCCTATGGAATTGGCCTTACTTGGCCACTTGGCAACGAAGTGGCCTAAACAAGCAGACAGTGAATCAAAAAGTAAATGGCCATATTTGGCCACTATTTCATGATATATATTTACAGGCATTTTATTCGTTTGTCCAACTTGTATTTGGCAATACAGCGTGTTTTTCCGTAATCGTGTTCTCCTTGTCTCTGCGCAAGTAGACTGGGTGAAGCCGCATAACAGGGACCCACGTCAAGCAGTCAAGCCGTATTAGAACGTTTGGCAAGGAAAAGGCGCGTTACATCAGTGTTATTGATGGTTTAACCAAAGTCCGAGGGTTCGCGTTCTATATTGTGCGTCAAATATCCCTTTCCATTCACCAACGTGCGGTTATTTTCTTATTAGGACACGTGTGCTCCCACTAAATGTCCTGTGATTTTCCATGGTTTTTGTCGAATGACTGCATATTTAGCCATATCACTGAAATATCTTTTCAGCGGTACTCCCGTGAACAGTTTATTGATTTCATTGTTCCTCTTCATCTCACAATTTGCAAACAAAAATCATCAAAGACTGTCTGACATAACTCACCCCATATATTCAGGTCTCCCTAAGTGTATATTTATGTCCTGCATGTGATCCAGTTACGAACGTTTATTTGCACTTACCCGATCTTATTATTCGTTCTCCACCTCTTATTTAGCTCGGCTTTTTAGCAGGAACCCTGACTTATCATTTTTTAATTAACACAAAAACTAAGTTAATGAAATTTCCTCACGGCTGCTACCAACTACGACTATCTTCCCTAATTTCCTTTCCGAGGATCATGGTTACATCTGTTTTCTGTGACTCAGGCACACGTAATTAATGGTGTTTTATTTGCCGAAGGTGTGCGCACATAAAAAGGTCATAAATTTACATCTCGGGGTGCATAAAGCTTATTACGGACTTGAATTCACTTGATATTTCGGCGTTTTCCGTGCACATATCACCAAACTTTTATTAACGACTAAATCACTCAGATTAGACCTAATTGTAAATAATCATGGTTCCGGCTGGATTCGAACCAGTAATAGAGACAATAGACCTAAACGCGGTAAGCGCTGTACTAGCTGAACTACAAGGCCCCGCCGGGAGTTCGGAAATTTCACACTTGGATTCCGTTACTAACCCGTCACGCTATCTCATATGGAATTCTCCAAACGATCCATTGGATCAACTACACCAACAGGATTTCCAAAACGGTTCACACTGGAATTCACCAACGCCACTGCTGAGTAATGAACTTGTATTGCAAGTGAGTAGTTTGGCAGATGTGATGATCTAGATGAGACCCAGTTATGATAAATCTGGGCTTTGGCTGTATTCACAGTAGCGACAGAAACGGCGTCATTGCATTGACGACAAGTAGTTCGGCAATCGATATTTATGACGATAGCGCATTACAAATCGCGTTTAGGTGAAGAGTATTTCTCGGATTAACACCGTTCGCTTGCAGGTACAAAACCTATGCATAAGAGAACATGGCTTTTAGTTTGTTAGGAATGAACTCATTCTTTAGTGTAGTTCGGGATTAGGAGCGCTAACAAAAAACTTTCTGTGTGCACGCTTGTATATTGATTACTTCCTCGTAGTGCTCAATAATGTTGGCTTCTTGGGGCAAATCGTTTGCCAGTTAAATTTCTGACCTGATTCCCAGCCACTGTTGGTCGATCTACAATAAATATCGTTTCTTCTGATGTTGGGTGTATTACAATGATTTCTGGACAACAGACTTCAGTTCAGTTAATCAAATCCCAAGTCTACCAGGTAATCCTGTATTAGGTGTTGAGAACACAGAAATTTCGTTATAGGACAACTTGCCTTTCTGTTTATCGGTCTTATATTTTAAACGTGATATTTTAAGTATTGTACACAGTAGACTGACCACTGTTGATGGTCCTTGTGTGAACAGTGACAGAGAAGCGTCCAAGACTCTGCTCTTACCGATCAATATTTCAGTTAAATTTTATCGTAAATTAACGGCTGACGTCAACGATTACGCTTCATTACAGTGAAGTAGACGGTAAATCACTAACTTCATTTTCAGCGATTTAACTCTCGTAACTTACGTGACCCATATAAAGTTCTTGCAACCCAAAGTTGTATAGCGTCACGACAATGTTTGAGAATGATATATGCTGATCAGTGAAGTTTGAATGAACAATATATCTTCCGTTTCGTTTACATGGCCCGTTCAGAAAAAATCGAGTTGCAGACCAACCATTGAACCTCTTATTTTGAGAAGTATTAATATTAGAAAATAAGATCCTTCAAATGAACGCCATCAGAAGCCCTAAAATGTCAGGCGTTGTCAAGACTATCTTTTCAAACCTCAATATTTCAGGCCCCAAACCTATCTTGAATGTTGGTATTCAGTTATTGGAATGTATTTCTCTCCTCAATCCAACCCTGTCTGAAGGTTGAAAAAACCCACAGAGAACAAATGTGGAAGCCTTCAAACTTAGTGTATATGATGGGCTTCGTGCTGTGTACCAGTCATCCGAAAAAAATTTGCACAAGCAATTTTAATTTTTGATAAACCATCAGGATGTATCGGGCCAACTATCGTCCTTCCCTTAAATCGGTCAATCAGTGCAACCCGCATCCTGCGCTGACTTTTCCCCTTACCGCACCCTAAAAAACAGATTACAACGATTTAAACATTTTCATGTCAGGTTTGCTTCTCTTCACTCATTAACGTTGAGACACACTTATTATGGATAGCTTACTTCTAATTTCTGCGCATTGTGACTGGACTCCGAAACCAACCATAAACTTGCGTAACACTGTAGTGTTTACTGACCTATTAGGGACTTATCGCTTTGGTCGTCCACGGGTCCAGACGTTTTTTTTGGGCCCTGTTGCAATAAGTAAAACCTAACTTGATTGGAAAGTCCGTTGTAGCTTGAACGAAACTCAATCTTAAGATGAATACATTTTAACCAGATTCGACGCGCACGTCTTTACCGGACTTAAATCATACGCAAACATGTTACCCCTTGCTGGTACACCCAAGTTAAGAAGCCTGTCGTGAAGTACGGATTTGCGAGAGATCATCGTGAGGCACAACAATTCACTCCGATTGGATATAGGCATGACAAACTTTTCATAATATCGGATCTGTTTTGTATCCAAACTCACAAGGTTGCTGATAAACAACAAGCATTTTCACGTATGTTGCGATTTGTGACAACGCAACTTTTGTGATCTTACATTAGGGTTGTTATGATCAAGATGTTGATAGTTAAAACTTCGACAGTATCACGTAAAAATTATAATAAAAAAGTTACCCCAAAACGTCGTGCAGATACGAAAATGGAATACGTAGATAATCAGTTTACTGACTCGTTTGAACGCAAGGTTATTTGGATCACCGCACATTGCAAGAGGGTAAAGTTGGAAGGTTCAAAAGAACGGTGTTGGGGAACAGTATTTCAAGATTTGTTGTTGGTTGCATGGTAGAAATTTGCCTAACTGCTGATGTGTGAGGCTGAAATTGTTTGCAGGGTGGTTACCAAAACATGAAAATTTAACAGAATATGTGCCACAAGAAAAAGTTTGCGGAAAATATTACTTAGTATCTAAAAATCCTGTGTACGTGTGTGCATGTTTTGAACACCGTGTCCCAAAAATGATGATTAGAAACATGCAAATATTGAACTACATCGACGAAATCATCGTTAGTAGCTACCTCGAATGAAATAAATCATCATTTGTTCGGTCTTGGTCTATCAACATTACACAGAGGTTGAAAAGTCAGTTGAGCCAACGGCGTGAGACACCGCTGGACACTGTTGTAAGTCGAATATAAGATAAGCCTTTATCGCTTTACCAAAAGAGCAAAATCGTTCGATTTCCCGATCAATAGCGAGTGCGCCTAGCCATGTAAACGAGTTATACACAATACAAACAGGCCAAGGTGAGTGACAGTCAACTGTTACAGTGTTAGAGTTCCATATACCACCCGTTTTCTGTCAAACTATCTTACTCACAATAATGCATTAATCGACAGCGATTGCCGCAGGGCTACTGAAAATTATGATTCAGTCAGGTGGTTAGCACACTCCTCGTCCAAGCCCACCGACCGTTGTTCAACACTTTTAATGGAGCTAGAATATGTTAAGAATATGCTTAGAGCGCTAGTAAGAGCAATATGTATATTTAGTATTTCCTCTTAAATAATGCCGACCAAAAAAGCGTAAGCTGAGGTGGAAATCATCAATAAGTAAGAAAGATGTTCGGTTGCTATTTGCACGACTCACATAAATCGACTGGGATATTGTAGAACATAACAGTAAAAGAAGACGTCATCTTCTTCAAAGGGTTCAATAGAACAGCCAGAGATTTTATTGATAATTAATATTTTAGTAATCAATTAGACGATTTTGAGTGGATTTGATTCCCCGTCACATGTTCAGCTGTGTAGTTGTGAATAGCCAGTCAACGCTCATAAAGATTGTGTTATGATTCTCGCCATGTTCAGCAAATGAAGATTCTCCCCGTGTGATTAGTCTTATGATTTTGGTTGATTACATTTGTTTTTCTTGTTTATCCTGGAGACCTGGCAATCCAGACGACGAAAGCAACATATTTTGTGGGTTATTTGGTCAAATTAATGGAATTATAATTCAGGGGACTGTTACAACAGTTGATTCACATATTACAATTTAACTGAAGTTCACATCTTTCGTTCGTGCAGCTTACGTGACGGAAAGCGCTAGAATGGTTCAAAACTCCTGATTACAAAAAATAACCGTCTAACTGTAGCTTTGTTGACAGAGTCGAAATAAACGTGAACCAAGATAAATGCTACAAAATCAAGTCGTAAACGTAACGATAAGCACCAGGGACAGTGATAAAAAGACAAAGTGCCCACACAAGGCACTTCGCTTGATTCGCGTAATTATATGGTTGCACCGATCTGTATACATGTTCATGGCTTTTGCAGAACTCAACTACTTGAAACAGTCAAAAGCTGTAAACCAATCTGGGGAAATGGATATCCCTTGCCGCCACGATACGGAAAATTGTCTTTGCTATTCTGGCAATTATAAGTTCTTTTAGTTTAAAGCAATGTACGACCATGTAGATAGCTTGTCTTTTTGCAACTGGCTCTGAAATGTTACCTGGCAATATTTTGCCGTTAGCCGACAAAAATAGTACGCTTGTCAACTGTGGTTTCCGAATATCGCTACGTTGTCTTTCGGTTTTTCTTTTATTGCAAACAAAGTTTAAAATCGACCGTTAGAAAGCACACTTTCATTTTTTTGTCTTACCGGAATATAAAGACTTTGCCAAGTACACTTGGTCTTAATCGACATATTGATTCCCAAGTTTAATGATTTTTAAGATTGAACATCACCCACAACTTATCATGGCAATCGAATTCCCATAAACTTTTCAGTCGGCTCATTTCGAAAAGAAGCACTAGACTCGAGTTTCGCTGTCATCAGAGCTCGTCAGTAGTGCACATCCTTGCCACTGCCGGGACTAGAACCACGGTCACGCAGCTCATGAGCAGGCAACCATGGTTATCACTGCCCTATTGACCGCACATTAGGCACGACCGAATTATCATATGTGAACACTCAACCACTTTCGTATGTGAGTAATGATCGGGTTGCCCGATCCCCTTGATAGGAGACACAATTACTCTGTTAACTCCAATCGATGAGACCTCGGTTGTCTGCTCATTAACAGTGTCACCGTGGTTCTAGTCCCGGCGTTGGCGAGGATATGGACTAGTGACGGGCCGACTGGAAAGTCTATGGGAATGCAACAGCTGTGATCAATTGCTGGTGTTGTTCAATCTATATGAAAATCAAAATCCCCTAATACTCATCAGATTTTTAAGATCATGACCGAAAAGAAATGATGGTTTTGAGGTCATCGGCTGTCTTTAAGTGTTTGGGCTGTTGACGGTCTGATCAGCGTTGGCGAACTGACAGGGATTCACTTCTTCCGACTCTTTGTTTTGGCTATGACCACTCTCAAGACTCTCATTGTTGCCAGTTTGTAGTACTTAGCGCACTTATACTAGTCGGTGCCCTCATGATCTGTAAACAGCTACGAGGAACATGCGCCCCCAAAGTTCCTTCCACTCCTGTTGACTCCCTCGTAAGCGTCTGATTTTGCCATTTTGGAGATTTGACAAACGTCGGACAATAATATGACCATTCTAGTTCTGCTTCGCGCACATTTCGCGTTGTGCCGACGAAAACAGCTTTGCGTGAATTTCAGCCTGAAAAGAATAAGGTTCAGACTAATTTGCATGAACAGACATCTCGTTGCTTTTTATCCGTTTAGGCCACACTGTCTCGGTTTCGCTGAAATTAGCATCACGTTTGATCACGGATGCATCTCTCAGTGGTATCGGAAACGGTTTATGTCTTTCCGGACGTCTCTGTTCACCCTAGCAAAATGATATGCAAATTCAAGTAGAGGCTCTTACCCCACGTTGGACTATCATGTGTCTTCGAATTTACTTACTGTGAGCACTGTGTGCTAGTACGATGCATTGTTAAGCGCTGAAATTCACTAACAATTCACAAACGTCTTTGTGAATATTACTTTGTAATGCCACAACGTCTTAACGCTCGTACTATGCATTTCTGTGATATGTACCATCACAAAGAAAATTCCGCCTGCTTTTCACGATATTTGAAGCTTGAAGGACTATTTAGTTCAAAGTAGGTTTTAATTCAAATCTTCTTGCTGCTTCTCGAATGAGTGATTTCAGGTGCACAAGTTAACATTATTAAGGTTGTTGTTAATTGTATGCTGCTCACCAACAACGATAGTCATTGTGCTGCATAAAACGGTAAGAAAGTGCTCATGAAAATGTGTTTGTCAATGTCCACTCTCTGGACCTGAATATTCTCCATAAAATTTAATTGTCTTGGATTTTCTGTCCCATCAGCCTTTGCAGAACTCGACCTGAACACTATACATCACATCACCTAACGGAAATGCTCCTCATATAACAACGGACGAAAGCCAACTCAGAGTAAATAACCAGCAATTATTAAGAATTAACGCGCTTAGTTCGAAATGTACTGAAAATAGTTTTAAATGTTGCGGGGGCGAAATTTTACCCTCCAGCTGAGGAGTAGAAGCAATTTTTGTATTCACAACAGCCACTTATAGCATGGCCAGCTTTTAACTAGGGCGGCCTGAAAAGTACTCGTTTTTTACCATTACGATCTCAAAACTTTTGGTGTTAACTACAATTGAGGGTTCAATCAAGTTATCCAGTAAAGTTAGCTTGCAAAAAGAAGTCGACGGAGTCTTCAAAAAGGGTGACAGGTTCAACAAAATACTGTAGCTACTTCCGAAAAATGCAACGCTTGTAATGGCCGTAATTGAATGTTAATTTTTGTAGCTGACTTTTCAAACACAAGACAATTTATTTGGTTAGCTTTGCTATGTTGTTACCGATGTGTAAAAAATAGACCTGAGCGTGAAAGAAGTACGAAGCATTAGTATTGTTTATTGCGAAGTAGTCATGCCAAGGATTTTAACAACAATCAACTAAGTGTACTTTCACAAACTCAGTGAAAGTGATTAAGTAAAGCTAACTTGGAAAAAGTAACAATTTCCCTCGCATCGCTTATCTAGCTATTCATTTTCAAACAGTGTTTATCTGAGGCTTTACTGTGAGGAAAGTCTTCTGTTCAAACAAAGTTGAATTCATTCAACATTCCGTCGTCGATATGACACTTCTGAGTGTGATTCTCACCTGCGCAAAGTATAATTGTTACGTCAGCAGTGACGTGTCTGTCGGACATCCAAGCCGTCCACTCCGTTTGATGAGTGAACAACTTTGGCAAACGAACAGCAGCTAGGTGATCGTCTTTTCCTGATTCTCGACCAAAAAAGCGATCGATTTAGCCAGCAATACTAACGAACACTAATCGATCGTAAGTAATTTCATCCGCGTTGAGTTTCGAAAGCGATGTATTTTCCCCAGTGAGACCTAACGAGATTTCTTTCTCTAACACAAACCCGAATGTCTTATAAAGCGTATATTCTCGGCTGTAGACAGTTATTCATTTCGATTAAGCCGCTCAATCATTTTTCTTCCCCTACTTACTGCTGATAAACATGCCTAATCTAACAGTAAATTGCCTAACGCTTTTTGTAGGCTACGGTTGAATAAAAGAGATCATAATGAAGATAAAAACTTACCAGTTTGTCATGGTTGGTGAGAGAAAATATTTCGTTGGGATTGTCTGTTTTTGTCAAAAGGATGATGGATGATGAGGGAAATAATATATGTAAACCGTGTCATTCTGAACAAAATAAGGAACTGGGCTTAGATTTATTTTCTTTCTGAAGGTTGTTTTAAATAACACGAAAAAAATTGCACAAAGCATCAGCTCTCTTTATGTATTTTTAGCCCGAAACCTATCCCGAATAAAACAACTTTGCTTTAATCACACCTGTAGAAAGTAGTAAAAAATACAGTATTTGATTATGTACAATTGTTGTGAGACTGCAAAGTATGTCGGCAAACAAAAAGAAAACGGATGAGATCTAATTGCAAAAAATACTCATAACGGTGATAAAAACATCAAGTTCGAACACGCTGTCATGTCAGCCGGGCTACTTGTCAGTAGAAACAACAAAATAAGACAATTCAAATTGTTCCATGAAAAATAACGAGTGAAAATCTTGCATTAGAAAACGTAAGTGTAAGAAAACTGACATCACTTGGTTTTCTTGAATAATGTGTTTTTGAACGATGCATTTCGTTTTTCTGACTTGATGATCATTTGTGAGGGTGACTTTGCTGTCACAGTCAACTGTTTACGTAATCTGTGAAACAGATATCTATTCTATCTTCTCGATTTTGTCATCGTATTTCCCCAAATACTCGCCGTGGAGTCAAACTTAAGTTGCGCTTCTTCCAAAAATGTTTATTGAGTTAACTGTAAATAGCGGTTAGGCATGTTATTGCATGGTGCAAATGGTAAATAAGACATATAATTCAGCGTATGACAAAATTAGAAGACTTTATTAGAAATTCGTTGGAGAAGTATTGGGTATGCCAAAACAATTAAGAAGATTGTGGTAGAAACATAGAGCATTACAACTTGCTCACAACGTTGTTATTCTCAATTCACTTATCAATAACATGTTAAACACGACGCCCAAGCTGTTTGACTTCATTCGTACATAAAAATTGGATACTCAACCTCGATTAAGTATAAATCGAACATCATCCACAACTGATCGCAGCTCTCGCATTCCCATAAACTTTCCAGCCGACCCCTTTCGAAAAGAAACGGGTATTGGGCTCGAGTTTCGTTCTCATTATAGCTCGTCAGTAGTGCATATCCTTGCCACTACTGGGATCGGAACTCCGACCATACTTTCATGAGCCAACCTTGTAAAACACAGCGCCATTGGTCTCACATTAAGCACGATCGAATTATCATATGTGGACGCTCAACGACTTTCTCATCAACCACTTACTCATCAGTAATCAAAATGGCACTAAGCAAATTAACGAGTGATTTCAACTTGGAGAGAAGTCCTAGTCGAGCTATCATCAATGAGAACTTACAGGACATTTACTGTATCTCCTATCGAGGCGATCGGGCACCTTAATCACTACTCACAAGCGGATGCGGTCGAGCGTTCACATATGACAATTCGATCGTGTTTAATATGAGACCAACGGTGCAGTGCTCAACATGGTTGCCTCATGAAGTATGGCCGCAGCTCTAATCCCGGCCGTGGCAAGGATCTGCACTACTGACGAGCTCTAATGAGGGCGAAACTCGAGTCTAGTGCTTATTTTTGAAAGGGGCCGACTGAAAATTTTATGGGAATTCGATTGCCGTGATTAGTTATGGGTGATGTTTAATCAATATTAAGACCAAAGTATCCCCTAATACTCATCAGCACTCGAAAAAATGGTTCAATCATTCTCCATCAGCTAGTGAGCGGAGATCCTTTATCGTCGTGCAAATTACTGAACTACACTCTAAATCCTTCGAATTAGTCTTTATGGACAACAAACTAGCACTTTTATTACAGAACATAAAACAAAAGACTGAAATTATTTTGCCAATTTTGAGAAATGTTGCAAGTTTCATATCAGGCTTGTGTAATTAGCATCTAGAAGGTTTAAAAAGATATAGAAAACACGGAAACTTTTGTATTTATTGAACATGGTGGTGAAGTTCATTCTGTTTAAATTGTGGGAGAAACCAACCATTCATCTTACTGGAAGCAATATGTATTGTTTAGCGTAGAAAAATGACATAAAGTTCAATTGATGTGAACGTAATCGGATTTTAAAAAGTGGTTGCAAATATCATTTCCTAGAATATTGTGTGAATCGTCTGAAACAATCTGATTGGAAAGTCTAATTTGCAAACTTGTAGTAAATAAAATACTAGGTCTCCTACGATAAGGTGTACTTGTTTACTGCTTGACGACCAGATTGCAAAATAAAGAAATCTTGAGTGCGCAACGATACGAAACAAAACGTTTATACCGTGTAATTTTGCAGCACTAAAACAACATTATGTAACAACTTTTGATTCTCTTCAATCACTGTTAATTGTCGCCTTTATTCCAACAGCCGAATAATAAATTGTGCTGCACTTGTTGTAGTTTCTCTAGTTTCTAAATTTTGTTGCCAAATAAAATTTTATCTGATGATTTGGATTTAGGAATACGAGACTAACAATTACAATACTCTCTGCGGACAGAGTACCCTCCTTTAATTTCGAGACAAGTTTTCTGTTACGTTTCTTTTCTGGAGAAAAACACATCAACCTCCTGTACTGAAACATCGTGGTTAATATCTGAATTAAAATAAAAACACCTAAATCACCACAGGAAATATAGCGAGTCTTTCCAACAAAGGTCAGAAGTTGGCTTGTAAAAGTATTGTGTCAGTGGTTCTGTGAGCAGTTTAATTTACCTCGGATGTCTGCTTAACGGTTCATGCAGATGAGTTGGGACTGATCTGATGGAACGGCAGTTTTGTTTCCTCTTGGACGAGACCATGCACATTATATTCCGTCAGATTGTGTATTGTTTGTAGTTCTGGAACGCTTGTTGTCTTATAATTTGTCACGCTGCTAACGTGTTTATTCTTCAAATTGACATGGTGCTCATTTTTTAAAGTTCATTTCAAAAACAAATTCCGTGACTGCTTGCAATGAAAGGAGATCTTGATGAACTGCATATGTTTGTTGTTATTGCTTTATCTCAGACTGGACACATCCCGATCTTTATCTCAGCCGTTGCATTAAGGTAAGCCCATCACCTAGCACAATTCAAAAAGAAGGGGCATACTCTAGTTCCGATCTTAACAGGCTCCATCAGCAGTTCATATCCTTATCCGCATACGAACTTACATTCTAGCCTTCATGCTACTGAGACCAGCATGCTAAAACAACCCCACGGACCATGCAGTAGGAACGACTAAACAAACATACCAAAACGCTCAGCCACAACCTAGTGTGGATAGTGTACAGGCTGTCATAGTTTCAAATGGTCGATAACCCCGTAATCAGGAGTTCTCATTTGGAAAGAAGTTACCATCTTCATTGTGGTTTAACTTACTAAACGAGGTTAGGGGATTATGTTTATTCCAAACTGAGTGCAACGCAGCATTGTTCGTAGCGTTGACTCCAAAAAGAAGCAATGGGTACCGTGTACACAGGTGAAAATGAACTCAACATCTGATTCGCACTTAGTATTAGTCTGTAAATATGTTTCCTTTGGCCCATACTTTCAAAGTTGATGGTGATTCCTCTTCAGTTACGCCGCCTAGGTAACAAGTCCACATGGTGCTTTCCTCATCATTTAGCAACAGTCATTTTGGAGGAGCCGTGGTCCTAACAAATAACGCAGGAAACTGATGATCATTTTCGGCATCTGATATTTTTGAACTGTTCAGTATGACCGGCGACAGTTGTGACGCTGTCATAGTAGATAAGGTTCTCAATCTACTGATCGAGTTTTATTGAGCGATTGAATGTTATTTTCCACATGTTCCACATTGGACGACTGTATCGTTCGTTGGTAAGGCTGTGCCAGTGGACAAAACAGATTCAACGGACTGCCATTTTTTATTTCAGTTGTACTATATGTTGTTTCGTTGTTGCCGTGACAACATTGTTCGTGAGCGATACTCATTGTCGATAATTAAAGAAATATATTTCCAGCCGCAACAGAACCGTTAGACTGTCTAATATTTTAAGGATAGGGTTAGTACAGTAAATTGTAGAGTGCCCACTTCTTGGTCCTATTCGGACAACGATACTGCATGCCACAACGGTGAACATGCTTTGATAAACCTCTAGTTAATCACTTAATTATGTAATTAAGAAGATAGCGAAAGCCACCGTAACTAACACATAGAGTTGATTCAACACTGTGTGACAGTAAGAAGACATTCGAGTTGTATTCATATCCGGGGCTGTGCATACTGTTTCATCATGTTCCTCAGACTTTTCTCTGGAGAAACCAAACTTTGATACTTCTGTTGGCTTTTTACGGTATAACACAACTGTTTTGAAGTCCCGAAGAAATACGCTGGGTCGTCCAAAGAATAATAATGCGCTTGATGGAAATCGAATTTTCCTCCTTGTAATAAACAAAGGGGAAATTCTTGGTCTCGAGATTAACGCAACAGTCCCCGCGAATGGCTTCCAGCTCAACTCTCAAAACCAGTTTGAAAGAACACTTTGTTTTGCTCCAAAACGTGGGCGACTTGATGAAAAGTACGCGTTATTTATGCGGTACATGGTGGCCTGCAGACATTCTCAACTCAGAAGATTGAAGGACCGTTACTCAAAATATTTTTTAAGGTCACTAAGTCACCAGTGAGCTTGACGGAATAAAGGACAGGCAGATAAAAAATAGCGAAGGTCATCACTGGATGTTTCTGGAAATTTCCGCCCACTCTGACCAAGCAAAATCGTTTCCCGGAGGAAGGAGAGGGTTTTGGATGGAAAAGTGAGGTTCTCTAACAACAACCATTCTACATAAAAATGAAACAGCATCAAAGTGTTTGTGCAACAAATACGACTCTGATATTTCGACCGCGACAACAGACTAACAAGTTTCTATAACAATCTACTGAAACGTTATTCACCTTCTTTCCATACAAGAAATACTCTCCTGAATTATTACTTTTCTGTTCATTTGTGACAAGTTAACTAGTATCAAAATTCTCTACACCGTGCTGACGTAAAACGTTATATGTAACCACCGTCAGTGGTATATAATTTTCTCATTCATCTTTTCAGATACATCGCCAAACCACCGTGTTTTTCTATCAACGGGAGTGATATCATTACCTAATCCACTGCTAGATTGCCGTTAGATTTTCAGTGAAAGAAACATCAGATTACATTAACGTCCTTGCAGCTGTGTTACCGCGGGATGAGAATGTGTTGAAACCCGTCGATATGAAAGAAACAATTATGGGAAAGGTGTCTTCAATAAAAAGAAGAAAACAGACTTGCGGCATTCCAATATATTGGTACACAATCGGCATATAATGTCAGATCAAAACAAAAATAGGTAGGCACAGAGACCCACAGTTGTCGACCTGTAGAAATGAGTTAAGGAAGTGTTCAAGAGAGCCATAGTTCAGGTTGACTCTCACATGAACAACTGCTGAGTAGGCTGGTGAACATCCCAGTTGATTCAGGTATGGCCACAAGTTTAAGAGGCGTGTCCCAGAGTGAATGGACAATAACTACGTGAAATGCCGTTCACATAATAGCCTGCTCAAATGAAACTCAAGCTTCAACAAGTGAATCCTTGGTCATTTATAATGATCAATAGAAAAATTTCCATCACGGGTGATTAAGTCTTCAAAATTTCTCTCATTGGAATCATTCGCAAGTATATGTAGTTCATCAGGTGGCATCTAAAACTGCCGGCCATTTTGGATGGGACCAAATACTATGATCACTTTAGTAACTACCCCTAGGCGTTCATAGTGAAGGTCATGCATTATTTAAAATGAAGTGACACATCCGCATGTTTATTGCCATCTGATGGCGTACAGTGGAGTTTTATCCCACATCGAACTTCTATTGGTGAGTATATCCAATGTCTGCTCCCAAAATATTCAGTGACAAGTTTTATTTACACTGGTGTATAATTTTTACATAAGCGTAAGCTGTTTGTCACTACCGTTTCTAGGTCTGTTTCACATTCAGAGCTCTCCAGCTTATAGCGACCCACTCACTACTACTTACGAGTTGACTGGTGGCTATACACGACTTTGTATTCAGTAACGTTGAATGATAAATATTTATCTGGAGTCATTGAGTAAGCGAGTATAGGTCGTTTTGACGTACTTTCACCTTTCGTGAATGCCGCATAGTAAATCATGTTTTTGAGCCATTGGTGTACAGAAACACTGCTGACTTAACCACGCTTGTCAAGTCACGGACAAATAACAAGAACTCTATAGAACGCTAGGTATCGGAACGCCGCTATTCGGCAGAGATCTGTCTGATAGTTGGCCATTCACTTGCATGCCGAATCCTTCTTGTTAGATAATCTTCGAGTCACTTAAATGGTTGTCCCAAGGGTCATAATTTGTTTCCTTTACACAGTCGAAGACGTCTTTCGAAAACGTTAAACTATCCAAGTTTTTGCATCGCTCTGCGAAACTTTGTCAGCGGCCTCAGTTCATTGTGAATGCCTATATAAAACATGTTTTGTCTTATCAAAGTTCATGCCGGTAGCTGGTTTCAGACCATCCAGAATTTTCTTCCTTTATTGCAGCTTTTGCATCCTAAGACTTCTATAATACGCTTACCTTACACTGAGTTACACTTTTTCATATTTAGTTAAACATAACGTTTTCTTTATTCAACAATTTGTACTTGCCTTTTTGTGTTTCACAGAAACGCCCAGTGCAATTGTTTTTACAAATCTTAGTAACAGTGCCAATCAGAAGACTATGTCGGTCTCGTGAGGATAAAATCGATTGTCTTCTTGGTTTTTGGTTGCGTCGGCAGTTGAAAATTCAAGGTGACTGACAGTTTGCGTTGACTTCGCAGGTGTTTAGTGATCGCTGATCTACTTAGTTACTTCACAAGAACTTGGTCTTCTACGAATTAGGTACCAGTGTTGTTGGTTAACTCATCGACTGCTCCTAATGGAGGTCATTATGGTCGTTCGCTCGCCCTTGGATTATGGATTGCTAAAAGTGTTGTCCAGAGCCCGATGTGCGCATGTTCTTGGTTTAAACGTGCTTATTAAGTACGTATTCGATCAGAATGTCAAATGCCTATTTTTCCCAGTAGCCTTTATGGGATTAGCAGGAGTAAAATGTAACCGAAAAACAGTCCGTTTTCAAGTATTCATCATCGGTCTAACAACAAACAACTCATATTATTATGGTAAACAGGTTCGAACCGAAGAGCCGTTGAACATTCAAACTGACCTAAGGAATGACTAAGCAGGTTTTGAGAGGCCATTTAAAGTATAAAGACTGACATTCTTTTGAAGGCGCATCATGAAATGCGTTACCGAAGTGCGGTTGGTCTGCAGTGGTCAGAGTACAAAATCTAATGCCTTTGGGTGTTAGCAAGACAATTAGTAAGTGGGTCGGAAGATCGGGTCTGATGCGATTCAGTGCTTTGAACTAACGGTACGAACCAGAATTGCCCATGAAATGACTTTTAGCACGTCCATAGCTAACCGCGTTAGTTGGTGTTCAAGTGTCCTTTAAGAAAGGTTCCTGGCTGTATACTCGACACAACAAGTTTCACAGGAGCACACAGAATTAAACACAAGAGGTCGTAAACTCACGCAACGTTTTACACGTCTCACGCTTTTACGCGGAATTTTGCTTAAGCGATAGCTAGCTACTTACGAGGGGAACCACTAGACTGGAGTTGTGTTTTTATTTTTACTTCTACATGGTGAATTCAGAGCGTCAGATTGAAATTCTGACAGTACTATGCAGAAGTAAGAAGGGTAAAACGTGAGTCTATTGCCCCCTTATCGAGTGAGCTGTACATTCACTTTATATAAACAAGGAATCGTTGTTTAACCGCTAGTGGCATTTTTTTGTAGCAGCCAGAATCCGCAAGCTTATAGTTGTGGATTATTGAATGAGATAAGTTACCTGAACCAAACTGGGAAGATTAGAGTTATTAGTTGAAAGGAGTAAGGGCGATTTTCTTCTCTCAAAAGACTGAGACCGCCTCAACTTTATGCGTACAGACTCGTGGCTTAACGTACAAACATGATGCGGTCAGACATATTAGAAGTATGCAGTGGTTAGTATATCCTTCTCAAGGGAGCTAGTAGAAATTTTCTGCTAAACGAGTAAGCCGCGGACAATTCTAAAATGTCTATACTTTGTGGTAATAGCATCTGCAACTAGCGAACAATAAAATAATCCTCCATTTTAACATAATGGAAACGCATCTGTCTGATACAGTGGTATAACTACCATCTTAGCGAAACCAATGTTTGATATACCGGCGGACTACGTCATCGTTGGAACTAAGCTCACAGAGCTCAGCGCTGACTTATTTAATGGCCAACTTTCACATCGACTTACTTTCTCTCTCTCTCTCAGATCCTCTGAATGATCGCTGTGAGAATAAATAGAATATTTTGCCGTTGCCCTGGGCATTTCAGTCATTGTCACTCAGGTGCTTCTTGAGTAGAAGCAGGTCATCATTCATTCAGTTTTTATGCTCATCTTTTTAGATTATCGCAGTTCATTTATCCAACTTTAAAACCAACGGAAGCTTGGTAGATCGGATGAATATTCTTGCTTTCCTTGTTTTTAGCTCCATCGGTGGATGATGTGAACAAAGAAGATTGAAGCACTTTTTACGAACTGTCGGATAAAATTTCTAACACGGACTACCATCCTATCACTTTGTACGGTAGTAGTGTTAATGCCAGGAATGTAACTTCCCAAAACCAAATAACGATTTATCGGTCCTTCTGCCACACTTTCAATGGTTGCCAACCGTTTTGCGATTTTTAGATAAGCATACCGAGTTCTACGGAATTACGTTAAGTGAAATGAACGAATGAAGATTGCATATAAGGACGAACAAAATACGTCGATCGGATGAGTAGCTGTTGTTCGTTGAAGCTTACTTCATAGACGTTTGAAGAAATGATCATTGTAACATGAATTTTCTTTATTCATTCTGTTTGTGTGACTAATCGTGCATCAAAAGTCATTAAAAGTGCAGCAACACTGAGCTGGGTTAATGTGATTTACGTCAACTGTGTATATAGCAGTGGCTAGGCATAACCAGCTACTGCGCTTATTCTTGTCAATGAGAGTAAACAAAATCTGGTCCTAAATAAGGGGATTTCGATTGGAAACTGATTTTAATCCCTTCCATTTGAGTAGCTTAAAGACAATGAACATAAGTTGATTGTGCTCTCCAAAAATCACTAACAGAGGGTAAACAGTCTACATTTTGGTAATGTTATTCTGTAGTCACCATCGCTTAGTACTCTGGTGTGTCACGAAATACCTGTGACACGAATGACATGTAGATGGGTTCCAATACACATAAGTTGAGTAAATTTTACTCAACCTATTTGACAAAGACTACAGAAATCATGTGCACAATTGTATATATATATATATATATATATATATATATATATATAATGCGGACGGTTTTCTCTGAACGTACTAAAAAGTGGTGGGTTTGTAAGTTGGAATATGTAGACATATAGGCTCTGCTAGCATTGAGACGTTATTAATTCGACTCACTGTGGCTGAATAATGAAGTGCGTTGATTTATTCGTGTTCAGCGTGGTAGTAGCCATAATTATGTAGGACGGGGGTTAAGCGGTCACTTGCTGAAATTAAGTAATGGAACAGGGGATTTACTCGGCATAAATAATTGCTTCCTAGTTAGGGTCTGCTCATTTTTGAACGTATTAACTAACTTTACGGTCATGGTTGAATCGGTTGAGAGTTCAAAAATGTTACTGGATGGACACATACACAAGAGGCAACCAGCACTACAAGTTTCCTGACCGTCACACTAGTTGAATTTCACAGGTCATAAACTGCGCATGTCTGACTGAATGTTGTTTCAGTGTGTTTCGGTGTTAGTTGCTGGAGTGATTGCATTCAACAGCTTCATTGAATTCACCTATAATTTGGCCTCATTCATTTTTCTTTATGCCCATGAAGCGTCCAGCGTGAACTTTCACCGACCAGCACACACAAAGGAATGCACAAGTAAAGGTCTTTCTTCCTGTTGTAACAACTTATGAACTTGTGATGGGTCTAGTCACGAACATTAATTGCCTCTGGGAAGTTTGTCAAAGGTTGATTGACACATCTTACCGAACATGAAAACTATGACCTAGTGTGGATGGGGCTGAACACACAAACTTAATCCTAAAGCAATTAACGCCCGTGGAAATGGCTATCTACAGATTTACTATCCCATAAATGATATGCACAGTTTGTAACAAAGGAAATTCTTCTTCGTGTAAGAACAAGTGTTTACTTGAATTTTGTATACTATACTTAGGCTCAGTAAGTGATTATACCAAATTACTGGTATTTTCTGGACTGTATAACAAACCGCAGCACGGGTGTTCAAATGTTTAGGAGTTGACTTCATGCGTGATATATCGCGGACTTCTAATATTCGTATTGATCCAGAAAACCATGGATAATCTACCTTCTGACTTGATTTGTTCTACTAAACATGTCTTTTTCATATTTCCCTGTAAATTTCGAATCTACGTGTGCCCCCTAAACTGGTCATAGTGCTTACTGCTAGTGCCTGCAAGATTAATTTCGATAAATTCCTATGTCCAGAAGGACCTTAATTTCACAAGTTAGACGCAGCCATATTCCATGCGATGGTTTGTTCAAATCAATAAGTGTAAAGTGCTTGAAGGCCTGTTGAAAATCTCGTTTACCTGTTATGGAACATATTTCATATACTGTTGTCCATTCTTTCTCAACGTCCTTCTACGAATCAATTCAGGAAGGGTATTACTTTTATATTCTACTAAGCTGCTAAGCATAAAAGGTTATGCTACGTTTTGACTGGTTGAGGATCAAGTCGGTTTCTGCTCAAAGTTAAGGCTTCCTCAATAAAAATTCCCTGCAATTCTTTTGGTACATTTCATAATTATTTTGTTATTCCTGGTATAAATCTTGGAAAATGACTGCTATCAAATGGGTTAAGTTGCGCTGTGACTCAGCCTGATTGATAACCGAAAAGTGCCAGATTGTCTTCCTGTGAGGGACTGATTATTTCTCCTCAGTTCAAATTTTCTTCATATTTATGGGCTACTCAACACAATTTACTGTCCAGCTCAAGTCTCCACTGGAATGTACAAACAGATGTCATTTCCTTTCGTGTACAAACCTAAGAATTTACGTGCCTACATCTCTGGCTTTCGTCTGCGTCACACACTGTTAGTCTTAATACAGTAATACATGCAATGTTTTATTGCAAATTTCAGATACGAAAGAATAGTTTGAAAACATTTACCGTCAGTCGAGCAAACCATCTCCTCTTGAATAATAGTTTGTGTACCAATGAAATGCTTACTGCTTGAAGGGGTTCTGATAACAGTCAGTACGGTGTAATACTTCGAGTTTGAGGTTGACGGCGCTCTGTTTACTCCTTTAAACATAACAAGTATAAAGATGGTCAGTTTTGTCAACCCGGCATGTTTGATTTTGAAAGTCGACGTGTAAAAGTGAAAGGTATAGGAACTCTTGTTTGATATCAGGCTGAAAATCAGATGATCAGGTCGATGACAGCATAGTTCATCTGCGTCTTCCAGCATGCGCTGAGTTCGATCAATAACAGAAGGCGATAAACAGAGAGACGTTTTTTATTCGGTCTAAAATTGTTAATTTTGCCGTAGAGTAATTATGTAATAATGTGTTGTGAAAAGATGCAAACAGACCTGCCATTCTTTATTCGTTCTCAGATTAAGTATATCACAATTATGCCAAAGCTTTGCGAGGTAATTGCAGTCAGAATACGAAGACGGAAAGTGGAAGGTCTTGAAAACCACGAGAAGATCATAGCGATTCCAAAAAAGAGCTTTACTTTAACGTTACCATCAATGTATCCGCTTTAGCAAATTAATTTTCTGCATTTTGCAAAGTTATAGACTTCCTCTGCCGATTAACCCCTAGAAGCAAACTAGTTCGCTACACAGTTTCATGTCAGTTATTAAAAACTTTACCTTGATATTTGAGGTATAATTAGTGCCCCAAATATCTATCGGATAGTTCACTGACTACATAAGTGGGATATTACGTACGGCTTTTAATTTCCTTGTAGGGAAGCCTCTCATAAAATCCTCAGGAAGCCTTTTCCGACATCTAAATGTCTTGGTCGGCCCCAGAAAAGTTCTTGACAGTTCTTTCTTTATATTCTGTAATCGGTGCAGGAGTTGAAGCCGATTTATCAGCAAAACGATAACATTAATTCATGTGTTGGCTTAAATAATTGGCGGAAAACGAACTACGTTTATTCACAGTTTTATAACGAATGATTTTCTGGATTCCCGTTCAGGCAGTTAAGTGAACAAATAAAAAGCAGGTTTTATTTCCCAACACCTAAATATCAATTGTGAACAAGACATTCACCCGGCTGATTATACAGTAAGGAGTTGTTGAAGGTTGGGAAGCAGACTCGTCTCGAACAATAAAACAGCGACTGTATGTTTGTTAAATCAGACTATCCGAATATTGATCTTCACAACAGAGTTGTGCCTTCCAGGTTTATATTTACTTTGTGAATCACTCATTTGCCAATTTCCATAGCCTCTGTGTGGGTTCCGCCACAAGGTACTAAAGAATAAACAACCTCATTGATTTATCAACTTTTGACTTTTTGGTTCCGCATAAAATATCCGTTCACAAACATCCGGTTGCATTTGAGACGACTCACGGTGTAAGTGCACCTGGTGCCATTTGCCAATGCTCTACAGATTCACTGGTATTGAATACGAGGAATTAATTTGCATAACTAATTTCGCGTGAATCGTTTGGTCCGAGTCAGAACAAATGAGAGGTAGGTTTTATCGGCGAATTCACTTGCGTTCTTGTTGGATGGACAGTGCAAGATTCACATCAGGCCGTTTAATATTACATAACAAGGAGTGGCATCGGCAAACGCTGCATTGTTACCTACCGTTAAATGATAACGCATGATACTCACCAGAATCGTTTTGGCAATGCATTAATAATGAACGGAAATTGCGGAAGGACAGTAAATGTACGTTGTATTCAGACACTGTCAAAAATGTATTGTAGTAAAAAGTGTCTTGTAAGCTGGTTTCTAGAGTGATCGTTATTTATCTGCTGCTATCATAATAGTCTTCATAACATGCGTCCAGGAAGAAACAAATTTCTAATATGCACTCTGTGCAGTGAAAATCTATTCAGGGAGCTTTCTTAGACACGCAAAACTAAAATTGTTATTAAATTGACTACCTTGCAAGTTTTAACGTTGTTCAAAAAATAAAACTCCTATCATCATAAAACGCCAGGAAACTCACGAATTAAAACACGCCTGGTCAAGTTAGCACTGCTTAACAACCGCGCTTTAGTAGGTTGAATGTTTACCCAACTTGCAATCGTGGCCTACAGAACACTGTGGATTCATATTCAGTTGTATTTTTGTTTTTCGCAGTATCACTGCTGCTCCACCGTCTCGCGAGTTCATTGTCCCCGGTTGTATCTGCATTGTTCATGTTAAAAAATGATAACCGCACATTGGGTGGCTGCCAATTTTTCCCCATAGTTTGGGAATAAAAGACAGTCTGTTTACGAAATGACAACTAAATCACTACAAAGGCACAACCAAAAATACGTTTATATTTATATTAAAGTCATCCACTGTGCCTCTATCATTCACCGAAAGCGTTCTCCGCAGGTGGATAGAACATCCGTTTCCAGGAGCCTGCATACTAGTCAACATTAGTAAACTTCATTCGTTCTCATTTCTAAAGCCTATAGTGCACTTGTGGAGCTGAATTTCGTCCACATTTTATTTACAAACTGTTTAAGCGCAGTTGTAACGGCCCTGAGTTCCACTGATTTTATGCCTGGATATAATACAATTTACAATCTCAGCTAACTATTACTTCGGCTTCAAGCGTTGATCATGCAGTTTGTAGCTGGCTGCATATTTGCCAGAATTAAGTGCCCTACTTTCAACTTCATGTCTGCCAGAATGCACATCTCAACTACTTTCATCAGTAACGACATGTCTACATCATTAATCAACTAAAGCGAGGAGCAAACTGGCTTAAAATACTGGTTTGGAACACGGAGTTTTCTCCAGGAAAGTTTGAATGTTTTTAATCTATGCATTGATCCAGATTTACAAATCACCTAAGATGGAATCCACACTTTTATGATTGGGAGAGTTTGGTTTTATACCCACTGAAGTACCATTTTAATTCAGGCAGTTCCTGAAAGCCATGATTTACAAATTGCACTGTTCCTACAATTTTGTTCAACACACTCAGCGAGACCAATTTCGAAAGTGCAAAACTTTCACTGCTAACGAGACAAGTATGTTCGTCTAACTAAACCACCACCCTTCAAAAGTCAAATTACACAGTAAACAAATGAGTAGTCTCGTGGTTTTTGACGGATATGACAATTTTAGAATTTGCCTCGCGTTGAGCTGGACCTAGAAATGGGCGAGGTTACTGCCTGAGAGGTCTTCATTCTCAGGTGCTTTTGTACACTTGGAATAAATCAACGTATGTGGTTAGCAGTGACATGCAAGGCGTAAAATACGACTACCTGCTTCTGTGAAATGAACGCAGTCTACTATACTGTTTTCAAACAAATTTTGTGTCAATATGGCATAGTTACTGGGCGCTACTAAACAATACCATTTCTGTCAAAGTTCTCGGGACTTCCTTATATCATGGCATGACATTGTCCCGCCAAGTGGTCAACATTTCTATCAAAAATGAATATTAACATGCGTTTGATTTTAAGATTAAAGTTCTATTCAGTATAAACACGTGATTGTTAACTGTTCGGATAATCATCGTTAAGTTAGGTTAGTATCCCGTTATTTTCCTGAGGTGTCGATTAGCTATTTCGAACTAACTTTTTGCAAGCTGAAACTTTCGGTTAAATGTTGTGGAATCTTTCGGGTGAATGTGATCCATTTCTTTGTTGATATTTGCTTAACTACCGTTCAAACCCTAACCACTTAAACGCGATCACTGTTAAGCTTATTCACGTTTTTTATACTTAAGGACAGGATGAATCCTGGCCTACGTTTCGGATTATCATAGGAAGATATGTTTCTCCCGTAATTCTCTCGTTAGGCATGTTGAAGTTAGAACCACAGTGGAATCTATATAAGCTGATACTTACCACTCATTGTGTTATTACCTTTCACCCTTTTATTGCTTCTCTACCGCGGATTACGGAAGGCATGAGAACAGCGGCGCAGAAGAGTAACCTTCCGACGTGCGTGCAACAAACCTTGACAAATCATCTTCATAGTCGTACTGTTGTTCGGATCCTGGTTGCAGAACATACTAGAGATTTGCAAATGGTTTATCTTACCTGAAGAAACATGCATAATGAAAGTGGAACCGTGCTTGTTAACACATGAACCAATGAATATTGCTGTGGTCGGCAACCAGTCTTTCGACTGCATTGAGCTTACTTAAAAGAACTTTGGCCGGTTGGTTTACACAACTTCAAAGGCTGATAATATAAAGGCTGTAAAATGAAATATGAGCTGATCCGTTTTGACATGAAGTGGAACGATCGCCTGCAACTATGTTAAGTACAGTGTGCAAATCAAACGAATTTCATTTGTCATCAGTTTTTCTCTAAAATAGAAAATAATTGGTAGACCTGTTAACTAAACATAGATGTTTGAGTAAAGCTGATTTTTACCTGTCGCGCTTCGTGTCCCACACAAACTTAATGTAGATCCCGTTTTATTCTTGTGACTATGACCGTACCATTCAGATGTGCTTGCCTAGCGCTTGCATGCTTAGTGGCACCGTATGTTTACAATGGTGAACAAAATATAGTCAGACCATTCGAAGTGGTAGGGTACTAACTGTGCCGTGGTAATCAAGCGTTAAAGACAAACTCAACGCCTCATAAGATTGCCTACTCAGCTTAACGTTGTTTATCTAATAAAAGCTGAAATTCGCAAGTACTTCAGTAGTGGGTGGGAAGTTTCAACGAAATTTAGCCGTAACGTAATTAGTCTGAAGTAAGTGCACAGTTAAATTCGCAGCAAATCTCTGGGCAAATTGTTTAACTTGACTGGTACATGAAAGAAACTGCTGGTAACAGCTCAGGTAACACAGTTCAATTGTGCCTACGTAAAGTTAAGGTTAGACTGTTAAGAGAGTCTTCTAACAAGCGACTGAACCGGAGGTTACGTTAAAAATATACACAGCGGCAATGATCAAATTTTGTGATAAACTTTGAACAAGATGGGCTGGAAAATGTGTAAAATCTGTGATGAGAGAAATTTACACATTGTTTGAAATTTTGTATTCAAAGTAGTTCTTCATTCATTCAGTTTCTTTTCATTCCGCGCTGGATTAAATGGATTAACCAAAAGTCCTTGAATAGCTAGTTAAATCTTAATAATCTACATCAGTCTGTCAAAGTGATAAAATAAATCTTGTCTTTGATGATGGTAATCGAAGTTGGAAATTTTCCCACCAGGTTCGGCACAGAATATTAATTCTTCCAGTGGTTCGTTTGTCATCCGCTTGGTACATGTGACCGCTATTGTTTGGTTAGCATTCCTACACGAAGTTTCGTGAGAGCGGCGTTACACACTTCCAGTTTGCTATTGTCTCAACAGCTGATGCCGTAAATTCTGCAACGGATTCTTATGGGTATTTCGGAGTATCCTCATGATACTGAACATGTATAATAATCTGATTATTCTAATGTAGTATTTCAGCATTTTATTTTGTTCAAAAATGTATTAGTCACTTTGCTGTAGATTTCATGTCATGTTACAAACTCTATCAATATGTTGACTTCACTTCATTTCTAAGATAAAATTATGGCTCCCACAGGTCTGTAATTAACAAGAACGAGCATTACCGACTTGGATACTGGTTATTAGTGAATTTTAGATACAAGCACATTCGATCAGTTTTGCATAGTTGACAATTAATTTGTATCATCTTGGGTTCAAAGTTCGAAAATATCGCAATTTGTCACTATATTGTATTATTTATGCAGGATGCTTAATAAATAAGTGAACTTAAGCAACGAATCGTTTACGCTTCAGCCCTAACACAAGCCTAAAGATATAAGATTAGAGTGAACTTGTTGAAACGAATATTTTGGTATAAACTGTACTAAATATTACTTAATAGCATTGGGTTTCTCAAGTTGAAAACTGTTCAGCATTCTGATGAGTGACTGTAACTTGTTGGAAAGTATTACGCGTTGCTTATTTTTCACCCGGAAAACCAAAACTTTCGACTTATCATACAAATCAAGCTTTGTTCAAAGTTCATAAGGATGTTGCTGACACTTGTCTGGTTATATCTTATAAATTCTAAACACAATGTGAGTCATTGTCTACACCGAGTACTTCAAGACCAACATTTTGTTGCACGTGCATCAGTCGTAACTGTGGTAATGTAACTGTCGCGTTCTTTGCTTCCTAGTTTAGAAAATCATGACAACAGTGGTCTGAGTGGTATTAACTATCTCACCTTTTATTAGAAGATTAAGGCCTTTTTTACAGGGAACCGACAGTGTTTACACCAACGGTTGCTATTGAGCAACAACTGTGTTTCGTTCTCATTGGTACGTTCACTATTAAGTTCGAAGACCTTGACCTGGGCTCTTCGGTTCGTTAAAGTCAACATGTATTCAATCAACTTGTTTTAATCACCACCTCTTACAAACAAAGTCGACGTAATAGCCGATCACCGGTGTTAATTAGCTAGCGTCCGTCGACCACAGTTCCGTCTGCAACAGTTTATGCACGAGATCTGATTGACTGAAATCTCTCTATTCAGGAAATCGCTACAGTCCAACCTTGGTACAGCAACTACCCGTGATTCTATCCTATGCTCCAACGCCATATACCTTGGAGCTATTAACAGACTAACGACTTTCAAATTGAAATCTGGCACACAAATTTTGATGCAGAGTCTATTAGTTTCCGATATTGCAATTTGAAACCTAGGTCTTCTGGTTGGTTAGCTTGACACTATTGTAAACGTAAAGTTAAAAAATTTTATTAGTTGTCACAGGGGCTTCCATCGATTCTGTTACATTTAACTGACTACTTTGAAAGTTTGTTTAACAAGCCCTATAGATTTCCTACTATTCACAGCTCATTAGTGTGCGCACAACATTTTGTGCAAAACTGTCACGAACCATGTTTGACAAATGCTGTTAACTTCTCAAAACTGGAGAACGACAATCTGTTGTGTGTACTTATATAATTGCTGAGCACTGAACTAAATTTGGCTGGCAAACGTCCATCTATACTTTACAAATGGGCCACGGTCGAAATAACTCTATTCTCTGTACATCCTAGGAAAATCCGTAGGCAGAAGTATGGAAAAGTTTGTATGAACCAGCTTTTAAATCTTATAAACCCATCACAACTCCAAATTTATTGATCCCCAGGCTATTCCTACGGATGGCGCTTATGATCGGCATTGTGTTTAAGATTGAGCAGTACATTAATTTTACCATGAAAGGTGGCACGAACGTAGTCACTAGGTTTGGGCATTGCGGTTGACATGGTTTAGATCAAAATATTGAGAGTAACACACAGTAACAATCAATTTCAACACAGCGTTTTAGGCACACTGGGTGGGCACCATTAGGAGAGATGCAAGTGAATTCACACAAGAACGGTATGGGGATGACATACAGTTTACTGTGATTAGGCCTGCGTGAGTTGTGTATGAACTGATAGGCCGGATTCGTTAGTAGGAATGAGAGTGAGGTAATGGATAAAGAGCTCTTAAGCCCAAAGTTTTCGTTCAGTTCAGGCCACGTGGCAGACCATTTTTTATTAATGTGATTAACAAATGCGTGATGAATGAGCAAAGTAGGTGGTAGAACCTTACGGCCGAAATATAGATTGTTCACCGACATTGCGTGTAACGTAAGTGCCGAATCTTCCGTCAGCTTTTACAAGTGGCGGGCGATTTCTGGAAAGAACCCAACGTGTCCATTATGTTCAACTGTGATTATTTTAATTGCCACAGATTGTGTCTACGTAAAACGAAGTAGCTTTTGAATTTGTAAACATAATCCATCTCACCATCGGCACAAATGTCTCAATAATCGATCTAGATCATGATCTAATGGTAACTGCATACTGTCTTTAAACTGTCTGGTTCTTTGTGCTTCTTTACAACCATTTATCGTACAGTATTTTTCATCACTGTTATGGTAGTGTTCGTCAGGTAGGCGAATAAGGAACCGAATAAGGAACCTTTATATTAGTCATTGAGGTGCAGATTCCGTAGACACTGCTGATAACAGGGAGAGTAGTGACGCGTACAATTTCAGTACTCTACAGATTTGACCCTACACTATATTTTGAACAAACTATTAGTACACGATTTTCGTTTGCTCTGATTTTGTCAGATAGTTATAACCGTTTAGTGTCAACATGTTATATTTGCAGCAGAAAGAAAACAGAGCGCTAACGGCTCATTTGTTACCAAGGCAACAGTAAACTCGCAATCGACCAGGGTAAAGAGCCAATGTCATCGGTCTGGTAGCGCGGCGTACGATTCACCCAGCGAGCAAATTCCATGTCATCCTCGTGATCTGAAACAAATCTATACGACCGCCCGCAGAGACGATCGCAATCTGCCTTACTAAGAGAACTGTTTATGCAGCTGACGAAGGCTGGATAACAACTGCATTGCGACACCATTGGTTATAATTTTGCTCGTGTAACAAGTCTGTGACGGATGTCTGCAGCAGAGGTTTTAAGCAGAACTTATGCAGTATCAACCCCCCTATTCTTTGATCAAATTTTCGACAGAAAATGGTTGATTCAGCCTTCAACGAACCTGAGGAAACTTTACTGATTGTTATGTTTTGCAGACTAGAATAGGCGTAAATCTGTTCAAGTTTTAAGATAGACATTGCTAGTTCAAAATCGTTAAGTTTAAATGCATTTCGTAGCCCGGCCTGACATTATTAACTTTCCGTCGTATCTTGAAGGGAATTGTTTCAATATGTCAGTAAAAGTCCAGGAACGTAATGCAGCAGGACCCAAAATAATGTACAAGCAGTGAATGTTGCACGTTGTTCTTTATTATAGATTTTTTAAAAGTTTAACAAACGAATTGAAGTGCAGAAATAGACAAAAAGTCTGCAAGGTAACGGAAAACGAAATCACCACGCCATACACTTGAAACAGTTAAAGATTTATTTACAATAATTCCACTGTCACAAATTATTACTCTGGCACACGGAAGCACAACTACCGTGCTAAAAACCAAAAGAAATACCAAGGCCCGTCAGCAAATCACAGTGGAAAAAATCAAATCTGAACAAGTCTGTTAGGACACGAAGAATTTCCTTTTAACTCGTTGGTATCACATTTATAATAACGTGGATCGGTCTTTTACATCGAACGATTAAGTGGGTGGGATAGATAGTCAGTCAGTGGATGGGGAAAGTTCACGATGTCCAAGCTAGTGTCAAGTTCACGAACAATTGTTTCTTAACACACAAGACCGGTTTCAGTCGATTGATTGCGACCATCTCAGCAAACCGCAAGAATCTTGGTTTGAAATGACACAGTAGTATCCTAAATCCACAAGCCGAGTTGATGACGTCACCCGTGGTCAGGATGCGTCTTGCGACTGCAGACACCGGTTTCTTGCGTGTTTCGAAGACAGGTGTTCTTTGGTAGTGCAGAGTTTTGCTCCTATCTGAGCAAGTGTTCCTTCACTCTGTAGGTCAAGCATCTCTTGGTTCTGCCTAGACAGTTATCTTTAAAGTTGCATAGAACGACGTATTCAACTACTCTTACAACTACGCATAATTGGTGACACGAAATGTGGATCGTCATCACCTGAATTCTACGGCCTTCTTCAGACACACAAGCTTCGTGTATTATGGAGGTTTTTGCCGGTTTTCCTACAATTCATACTGTTAAGTTGACCACGTCAGCTTACATGGGTTTAACTAAAGTGAACGTCGCCTTTCAACTTGCGGACTGAAGAAGTTAGGAGAAAATGTGACGTGCATGTAAACAGCGATATAGTTAGATAAATAAAACCAAATGAGTCTGACATTGGATGTTAATCAAAAAGTAATTATAACAACAGTTTGCCGACTGAAAATAAATTGACGGGGAAGTGGCTCGTAAGACTTTGTTAAAACAACGATAATGAATGTTCATCAGTGCACATAAGTTTAGATGTCTTCCTCCTTACAAAAAGGTACACGTGATGAAAACTTGATGATATTTGGTATATATAATACTCCACGGTCATTATTATAAGTATCAGCAGGACAGTGAATCTGTCTGAGTAACGAGTGAGTACAAACATGGGAACTGCTCCCCTGATGTGGGGATTCTACTTACCTACAGGTTTCACGATTCCACACCGTCTCCATTTCAGTGGGAAAGCATATGGAGTTTCCAACATCTTCTCTCTAACGCAGCCCAAAAGTTACTCAGAACAATTTTATAGTGTTCTCAAAGTGTACACTTCCAACAAGGCAGACAGCGTTTAGTGATTTAAAATAAAATATTGCTGTATAATCCCTTTTCAGCAAACTTACCAGAGGGTCTCATAAATGGTAGGTACATTTTCAGTCTTTAATGTGCCGAAGAAGAATCTTTCTACAAAATTATCACATATACGTATACAACAGAAATCTTGGCTTGGAGCAGTTTTACCGTTGTATACGGCGCAGAAAAACCCTACTTGCTCTGGTCTAAACCATCTCTGTGGACCGGCCCAGTTAAATGCCAATGTTTACGCCCGCGAAGAAAAAATAAAATCAATCCGTTTTCTGTCCAACTGGTGTCTTTTTCAGATTCACAGCAAGTGGAATAACAATGGTTGTATTTCTAAAAATACGTTGATCACAGCCGAAATATTACTCGCGAAAATATTATGAGTCTACCTTAGGAAGTTTTTCTTCGGAAGCGCCTAATAGACAATGTGCACCCCTTTCCTCTTTGATAAGGTCCATGCATTCTGATGGCACATGGTTGACGTGGATAATGAGGTTAATTGGGTTTAGGTTATAGCCTGTAGTGTTAGAATGACATTTAACCCAACCAGATAGCCAACAGAACAACGTTGAATGTTTTCACAGCAAATACGTCTCAGAGACTGTCAATCGGATTTTGCCAGTAAATACAGTATGGCCACTGCAGCACACACGGTTGTGAGGCTCGGTCCGTATACGGAAGCCTTACCGTGCGGAAAAATATCCTTCATTAGTGCACGTGAGTAATAGCTGAAACAAACTAATTTCGAAATATACTATCATAAAAACTGTGCAGTTGATCGGTATTCAGCAAAACTTGTCATCTCGCTCTCTTAGTAGCAAAGGCATTCCTAAAACAACAAGGATAGCTCAATATTGGGCTTCTATGCAGCACAATGACTCCTTCATGAGGTGGTACCGGTGCCATTTACCATGCAACAAGGCATTCCGGAGTATAGTTTCACTAATTGGAAAATGTCATGAATTTTCAACAGAATTTCCACGGGACACCAGAGTGTGTCTACTACGTTGAAATTGATCGTAAAAGAGGACAACTCATTTTCTTACACTATGGCAACCTGAGCAGGAGCGGCGTCTAAAGGTTCTTTCGCATGATTCCGGCCTAAATTACCAGCAAAACAGATAGATACGTGAACCTGGTGTTCACATAAGGTCTGCTGCACTAATCCCAAGGCACTAACCATCCATTGTCAGTTAGGTCAACATGAATTAAACAGAGGCAAAACTGTTCTAATTGGCACAATTTCATTAAGCTGAAGCTCCATAACTCAGTGACTGTTAACATTTCAGTAGCAAGACTCTTCTAACTCTTCTACTGACAAATGTTTAAGTAGACTATAATTTATCGTCAAAATACCTAAATAAGAAGCGAGGGTACTGGCAGAAGTGATACCGTGAAATGCACTAAAAACTCCGAGCATCTGTGAGTGGTGCTAACATTATGTCAACCAACCACTGAAACATCTAATTACAGGCGGTCTACGAAATAAGCATTCAGTCAAGTGACGGTCGGCCTCTCAGCACCGCGCAAATACGAACGAGGTCCAATTGTCAGTAAGTCGCTCTAAGCTCTACATTTATATGAAGTTACAAATTCTGAGGAAGCTTTGTGAAAACTTGCTGATAATGTTGAATTCACCCACGGAAGCTTCTGGTGGAACATTATTGCTAATCACTAAGACAACCCTGGTGTTCCCAATACTTTCAGTGACGAACAAACTGTGTAAGATCAATTTGCGTACTGGTCAAGTAACAGACATTATGTTCGGGTTCTCAGTGAGTGTGGTGAAAAACTCACAACTGATTATCAGGATGAAGAAGGCGCTGTACTATGTTTGTTTGCTGAGTACCCTCCTGTATAACGACAAGGCGTGAACACTGCATATACAGTGTAAATGCTTTCTAAACGCACCCTATCGTCTCTGCAGGACCGAGCCTCAAACAGGGATGACCGAGATGAATAAACTATGTCGAGCCCACTCGATCATCTCAGTTAATGACGATTGCGGCGATTAAAACATGAAAGCAGGGTGGACAATAATCAGTTATTCAAATAAAATCAATACAGTGAAGATTATCTGAAGATGTGATATCAACACCACATCCTGAAGGACGCTGGCAACAGTTAATAGCAAGTGACAGATGATCCTGAAAGTCATTTGCGCATGATTAAGGGTCACTTGTGAAAAAGTGAAACAATCTTCAAAGGTCGATAGTAAGACTGGTGTTAATTAATGCTGCAGTCACTTGTTGCACACAGGTTGAAGTGTTTATCCGGGAAAGAACTGCATGGTCACGGCACAATAATTTATTGTCTACTGGGCCAGGAAAAAAAAACGGCCTGTTTCACGGCTTTTAAGGTAGTCCATTTTACTGCTGACAGTTCAGGTGAAATGTTACAAAATATCACAATATTAGGGCTGGTTAATTCAGCTGATTTGTTATGAAGTCGGACATACCAGAAACTGCAGACAAAATATCTATCTACATTTTGTTGCTATTCAAAAGCGATAGGTAATTAAAAGAACCAACTTTGCAGCCCAGTTACGTATTTCTTTCACTTTCATACAGTTTTTGCTTCCAAAGCTAAAAGAAAGATTGCTTGTACATGCTGCCTGTTTTGTTCTTCCCTTTCGTTTCGACGATTATCTGAGCACATCCGTGTGCATCATCCAATATGACCAGCTCAGGGACCGATAAGAGCTTATTCGTATGCGGTCATCGGGATCATTTCCGCATCAAACCATCTGATCAACCCGGCCAATCTATCAAGTCAGTTGGAAGAAATCGAATTGAGTCAAAAGTTGTTTACTGGCCGCCGCATAGGCTATTGCAATCTGCTTAAACTAATCCCCACTATGAACATTAAAGCGTGTGGCCAAAAAACCAAACCTCCTTTTGCTGTGTATCATTATCGCTCATAGACCTGTTACATAGGCATGCTGGTTTCTTCACAAACCACGTGATTGCTGTATAAATAGGCCTCGCAGTTCTGAGGTGGTTGATATTAATTATTACCCCCCCCCTCAACTTCCTCCTTATCCCGCCAATGCATTATCCTCGGCGAACCCATACAAATGTTTCGTTTAGCTTGTCGATGAGGCGCTAAAAACAAGCTTGTTTATCAAACGTTCTTCCTCATGAGTTACAGTTGGTTTAAGCAAGTGAAAACAAGCCATGTCAGAGTGTTGGTGGTGAGTGGGTTGGAAATCCATACACAGTTAGGCCACAGAACCCGAGACAGACATTTAGCTTGTGAACAGGTCTTATGGTGTGATCTTTAGTAACGACACCTGTAGAGCCTTCCAGTAATTTCGTGTTCACTCCAAAAATCGGATAGCAATATATTCTTTGGTGGTCATCACGAGTTTTATTACCAAGGTTGGTTTGACTACTGGAACCATGTGGATTGCACTAAAAATCTAATGGGGTTAGCTCACTAATCAGTATGAATTAGGTGAACACCAACTATACTTTTTATAGCTTCTGCTAGGCCCCTCCCGAGTTACGTTGCAGAAGGTGTTTTTTTCAACTTGAGAATAGGTTTTGTGGTCCGATCCTACCTCTTTTTCTGCACAACAACGGCAGACTGAGCAAATAATCACGGATTGGTCTAAGCCAAGAGGTTGGCATTTCAATCTTATTGTCGGAGAATCGATCGTGTAGTGTTACGAATGAGCGTTTACTTCGAAGCCGATATGTGCTGACTTCTGTCGCGTTATCACCACGATGAATGATAGGCAGACGAGTGTAGTTTCTACCCTTGTCATACTGCGCAGCTCTTCTAATTCAATTACAGACATATTCTCGGACATGAAGCAAGCATATTAGTCATTTTTCTTCCGCATATATGTAAATGCTCTTGGTTCTCTGTTTAATTTGTTTTCCCAGCAAATCTCCATTTACATGATATTGCGTTTCTGATCATGCGGCAATAAACAATGTTTTGCTTATATCCATCTGGCCTCCTTTTCAGGTTAAAATTATGGGAGACCAGAGTGAAGAAAGACCGTGTTTAATCAAACAGTTGAAAAACTTCAGGTAAATTGTGCTCAAGTTGCCCCAAATAAAGTGTGACGGATATCATTTCAAACATACACAATAACTAACCACACCTGAATTGTGCAAATGATTTAATCATCTTGAAAATTTAATAACTGTTAAGATATTACTGTTAGGATATTACATAACTTGACGCAAAATTTTAAATTACGATTTTTCAAGTTTTGCGATTTTTGCTTTTCGAGCTAGTGTAGGCGGATTCAGTCCACTATCCACGGAAACGAGAGCCAAAAATCGTGTTTACAGTGTTTCTTTGATGATGGGCGACCATGAAAACTTATTATAAACTCTCGATCAGTTAGACTGCTGCGTTAAATTATGAAAGGTTTTAGGGGAATCAGACGGTGTTCCTGTCGGACAGGCATACATCTAGTAAAATCGGAAGTGGTAAGCCTGATTGTACGGTAACTCACTTTCTTTCTCGCAATTGTTGAAGTTGCCTGCAACAGAGATGTTGAAGAAGACCCAAAAAGCAGTATTTTGGGAGGTTTTACTGAGTTGCATAGGCACTAAAGGTAGCAAGAAAACCAAGACTATTTATGCACAAAATAAAGTGGAACTTCCTTCCAAAGCACTTTCTGGTCATATACACAAAATAGAACATCATTAGCTGACAAGTATGTGACAGTTATGCATTAAAAGAAGAAGAATTCACGGAAGCCACGGGACAGTAGAAGTTCGCATGTTGATGTGTCACACTGGAAATAACAGCACGTAAGCTGAATAAAAGTGAACACAAGGGTTACTTACAAAGCTCAACTTCTTAGAGGGTCGGTACTCATGTTTTTAGGACGGATAATGCCTAAGGAGTTAGGGTTTCCTGATTGTGTGCAGTCATTACCATCTCCTACGAAAGGAATCCGTTCATTAGTTCACCTGTTCGTGGAGATGTGGCTGTAACGTGTTAGTTAGATTAAGAGACTTAGGCAAACTGTTACACTCACCTCCAAGACACATTCCTGTCCCATAATGAAATAAGTCGCTTTTGAGTACTTGAAGTTCTATGTCAAAATACTGGGTCTTGAAAAAGATAATGACCGGCCGAACTAACGCAAGAGAATAACCAGTCTTGATTGGCATACCTTGTAATGGCCAATTTGGCCGAGTAAGTTTCACTGCTTACTCTGGGTGGTAGAATGAAGCTAGCGCCCAACCTTGAACGTATAAATTCAGTCGTGGTTCCTTACATAACGGAAGAGCAGCAGGCCGTATTGATTCCATCGACTGATAATAGAATAAAGGTTGTTTAAGATATCTATGGATCTCTTATTTTATGGTAAATTTTGAACTGTAATAAGAGGATGAACCAAGTCGTGAAATTAATTTGATCGGTTCAGTAACTTATATGACTTGTGGATTCCAGTATATCCTTAATAACCACAAAGCATATAACATTCTGAAGAGACGATGATTGGTCTACTTGATTAGGCGTGATGTTGCTCACAGATGGCTGCTTGAGATTGCACCCTAAAAGCGAGTTAGAGAATAATTGACTGACAGCATCTACTGGTCGGTTGGCAGACGATCGATAAATAATGATTAAGACACTGACACGTATCCGGTGATGAGAACCTTATTAAAAATCTGGGGGTTTTGGCAGCTATCTTCTTGTCGACTGATTGGGTGGCGTGCAAATTAATGGTCTGCTTGCTGGAGTGACGTAAATAACTTTAAGCTGCTCCGTGAGATGTCATTGGAACACTCATTAAACGAAAGATATCTACATTTCTGTAACCGGCAGCACAGGCTCTAACATATAATTGAATAGGGTTACAAAATCAGGCTGAACAGTACTCAGTAGGTCCTGGAAAGAATATTACAACGACAGACTGCAAGAGAAACCTACGAAAACTGCTCGACCAGCTGCAAATAAGGGAAACAAGGACGGCAGTTGTTCAGGTGTGCATGGAAGTATCCGGTCAGAGTGTACGGTAAACAGTGACTACACATGAAGTGGATCACACGGGTTAACTAACAGATCCATCGTTACAACTGACAACCCCCAGAAACTAATGATACACCTATTCTACAATCAGAAATAATTTCACTCAAACGGCACGTAATCTAAGATAGATTCGACAACGTGTGCGTTATCGTTTACGTAATATGAGGCGTCATAAAGCTTATAATCCACGGCCGGTTTATTTTGTCGTTGGTTCCACTTCGGTGCCAATATCTAGTTGAAAATATTTAAATTGTATAATGTCTATTCACCTCCCTGCTCATTCACATTTTATACGACTTCTGGTTTGGTTGATCGTCGTCTAACTTGGTCTAACTGTCAGTTCACTGGAATGCTATCTTTGAGAGAAGAAGTAACTTGCAAGCATACTGTAAGGCAGCTCACATTGCAACTAGGGGTGGTTAGCTGAATTATCGTATGCAATTGATCAAACCTGCCTGAATGTGAGTAGTGCTCGAATTGCTTGAACACGTCAAAAAGAGACAGGAAACTGTCCTGCTAACTGAAGTCAGTCACTCCACGAGTAAGAAATAATTACGAGTTGAGAACAAAAATAGCCAAACGTATTGAGCTGTGTTTCAATTACTGATACCTTGTAGATGCCTTTGGTAAGAGCGACGGGGAAATTACGAAACAGTGTTTAATGCCTCACCCTTTCAATCTTTAGGATATGGACGGGCTCCACCTCAGTGAGGATGGGAAATGTTGATGAAACATGCACTGGTGATATTTTTTACAAAACTCAAGACGTTAATCACCAACTGGCATTCTAATAATCTAGGATAAACTAAACTGAGAATAAATGGAGTATAGTGAGATCAGAAGACGAAAGCTATCTGGCGGCATATAACACCAGACGGCACTAAACGAAAGTCCTGATTACATTCTAGGTCGACGGTAATAGAGAATGCGGAACCTGAAATGAATGGTCATTCCGATTATAGTCGAAATCACTGGAGATCAGTGTGGCGGCCCAGTCACCGGTGTGTTCAATTCTACAGCAGGCGAGTGGTGGTGGGAATATTGGACAACAACCGTGAACGTGTAGTTTCTCAGTGAATTAAAACGTCGAATTCAGGTACCATGAGTAAACTGATATTTCTGATTTACCAAACGCTGTTCTTACTGGGGCCATTGTGGGGATTAAGATTTCCGTAGACGTATTTTTGATTTTCGTTCTTATGAATTCTCGATGATTGTTTGGTTGGAATAGAGAAACAACCTTTGGTGAACACAAGTCTAAGGTTTGATTAACTAAATGAAAGTAATCGTATTAGTTCTATTTGGTGAGGAAACAAGCACACACATAATTATAATTTTAACCAACTATGGATGTCATATGGATTGAACATCATCTACAACCAATCGCAGCTGTCGCATTCCCATAAACCTACCAGCCGGCCAGAGTTCTAGTCCCGGCAGTGGCAAGAATATGGACTACTGACGACCTTTAGTCAGAATTTTTAAAAAACTCGAGTCTAGTGCTTCTTTTGAAAAGTGTAGGCTGGGAAGTTTATGGGAATGCGACAGCTGCGATTAATTGTGTGCTGTTCAATCTATACGAAAACCAGTCTCCTACTATTCATTAGTAAGCAACTGTGGTTACTTGAAGACCACAAAGAATGTTCTTATCATTACACAACAAGTGGGTATTGAAGACCACTGAGGTGGTGGACCAGCCTCAGTATGACGTGTTGTACATAGTTGTATCTGTCGGATCACACACGCTGAACTGGGAGCAGGTTGTTTTCTTGCCCAACAAGTCTATGATGATATATAATACAAGTAGTCTATCCGTTCTAACATTCAAGGTCTACAATACAATCTGTCATTGTGGTGTTTTGAGAAAAGGATCGTATGGTAAGCTATTGTGTGACCTTCTCGAATCCTGGCTCCACCTATGAACTAGAGATCTGAGTTTGTGTTTGTAACTGGGCCAACGTCTATTTACTCAACGTGAGAAATAACTGAGAGTTGGCACCTTGCCTCATTAACTGTTTCACAACAATCGAGTCTTTTGATACTACCATCTGAATGTTTGATCGTATCAAATTAGATAAATGATGGATATGATACGTCAGTGTGGGTTTTAATCGTTCTGATCATACGTCACCAATCCAGGTTTGCGTCTTATTCGCCGCTGCAACGGATGGTATGTGAACGCAACAACAACACAGTTAGCAATGACGATGTCGTTCACTTCGGCTGCTAAACCTCTGACCAGGAAGAAACTATCAACCTCACATGACCAGTTAAACACTACTACCATCATAGTGTGGCTCAAAGTTTAGATATGATGATTCAGTCATTCTTATTTTGCGATTATTAGAGCAGTGGTTGACGTGCTTGCCCTACAACCACGAGCAGTAGATTAAAATACTTCCGTCCGGACAAAGGTAACGCGGATGAAACGTGGGTCTGGCGTCTACTTCCAAGAGGTCCGAGCCGGAGCAATATCTGAATGCAAAAGGAGCGAGTATATTAGTGAGATTTATGCAGTAGCAAGTTAAATTCTGAAACTTCGAAAATTTGCTGAAAAATATTCATGGCTAACTGTGACACCAACTTCTCGGGCAATAAGTTGCGGGACGGAGGCATTTGGGTCACAGACCCTCTTACTTGCTGCTTTGTTTGCCATCTCGCTTGTCTATCGCCTCTAACAGTTCAAGACATCAAAAAAGGTTACGAAAAGCAAGTGATCGATTTCGAATTGCGATGAATCCAAAGAAAACCATGAAATCTCTCATGGCGATTGTTGTTTGCAGTCTGTAATAAACAGCGCTATATATTTTGATGCCCTGGCCTAATCTTTTCCGTAGAGGCTTAACATATATTTCTCTTAGCACATGCTAGGTTCAATTAGAATTCATCCAGCCGTATATTTTCTTTTCAAGTAACCCTGCATGTATAAAACTGGTACGGAGTGAAACCTTGTGATGTATTATGTTAGGAATAAGGCTCTCTCAACCCGATACATAAGTATCACAGAATTTCTCCCAACCGACTGGTTACACAAGTATCCCTTTAGGGTAACGCACTACTCTATTAGAGGAAGCTCCCAGTAGCCTCAACATTGGTAGTTATTTACGTACAGTGCCAGTTTTGACTGAAAACTACTGTTCACTTTCAGGCACGAAAACACATGATCAGCAATAGTATCGATACGTAAACGCATTCAACTCTGACTGTTCTCATCTCTTTTTCGCAGACCTACCGAAAGTAAACGAGTTATTTTGTTGACGTTGTAGCCCGTACTGATATACACACAAGGAACGTTGTTTTATCGGAAAAGGTGATAGATTCACAAAGTGTTTACGCACAAAGTAAACCTATCGAGTTAGTTTTACCGCAGGATCAATTGGACCTATGAAGTTAGTTTTTTAATATGGGTGGCACAAATGTCCTAAAACTCACAAAAGCAGACCCTTTCGAAATGAAAGAAACTGTTTCCAATTAGTCCTGCAAACGCTGAACATGTCGTAGTCGTCAATGGCATGCTTTTCGCGGGAAGCTGGTTTCATCACACGTCTTTTAATTTTGCTTCGCGAGCTCTTGCGCGGAAGTGGTCCTTTAGGGTGAAATTGATTAAGTTCTTTACATGCGGTCCGTACACCGCACTTCTGTTTTCGTAACGCAACAATATTCAATAGCTAGTTTGTAGACAACGTGGTGATGAGTGAGATGCAGGAACAAATGAAAGAGACTGACCTTCATTGTTTGAGATAGCTAGCGTTACCCTTGGTGAAAAGTTTAATGGTTGTGCAGGCTGCTGCTACGTCGCCTGAACTGATATGGTTTTTGCCTTTACTCATGGATATTAACCGATCGACAGCCAATGTATCAGTCGCAGCGACCAGACCGAATTCCAATCAAATCGATTGGTACGACAGCCTGTCCTGTCAAACTGGTTGCGTGCGCCAATGTGAGTGATGTATATATTCGGTTTAAAAGTTATTGCCTTCATCTTCCGCAGGTGCACGTCTGTGACGCCATTTACCCAGTTTATTCATTCTCCTTTTTACGTCACAACTCAACCCCGATAGGAAATCTATGGTCAGAAAGCTATTCACAACATGTAACAATCACATTCATGACAGTGACTATAGGTCAGTTGAAAATTGCACGGCCTACAGTGTACAGAGATCCTCTGAAAACTGTACATCTAGGCGGAATTTTAGTCACATACTGTAAGCGTTTACCAATTCAAATTCCTACCAAATTTAACTTCAAATCCCAAGTATGTATCTGCACAATGAAAATTTCTGTGAAGTTCGGCGAAACTATTCGATAAGTAAAGTCTACGTATTCGAATGAGTCCCTTTGGGTTTATCAATTCAGAAAATACTAGACGATTCCAAATAATCCGGTCATTGAGTACCACATTAAAAGAAAGCAGCGCAGAAAACCCATGAACTATCACTTGTAAGTTACTAACCCTTATACCAAAGCTGATGAGCTTGGTATAATCACTTTATACTATCATGTGTACAAACTGTCTAATACAAAGTTGCCGAGAGAATAGTTGTCAGTTTGGTCGTCAACAGGCCGAAGTTTTGCCGCACTCAACTGTATATAGAATAAACTTTATAGTATTCCACTTTAGGAGAAAAGATAAAACAGTCCTGGCTGCCAGGTGATTTCTTGGTAGTAGAAACAAGGTCAGAACCACGATCCGTTTACCAACAAGTACAGCTCAGGTTTGTAACTTTGTCAAAAGTACATAGGATAAAACTATCCATGTTTACCGTATTTTTAAGCCTATACCTAAATTCTTATACCGTCATTCATCCATCACATTTCACGTTAAGTTTATATCGTCCATCAGTCAACGGGTGTAGAATGTCAACTTTCGAATGTTTTGTTAACTGAAGCAAACCTTCAAAGAATATTTGAGATGGTTTAATGGTTGTGACTTTTACCTCGTGAATATCACACCAACTGGATTGGGTGCAGTTGCACTATTTTATTGTTTATGGGGACGGAGTTAAGGCTGCCAATCTGTCACTGCCCTGAACACTTGAATGCAAACACAAATATGCGTCGGTAATCCGACTCGTAGTCAACACACGGGATAGAATACGTAGTCGATTCATAACGTGCTTAAAATCCTAGCCTGTGGCAAGAAAGATATTAGGCTTATTTCCATAATCCAACAAATTATGTTTAAATAATGTTGTCAACCGATTTATCGTTTCATCTAATGTTTAGAAAAGGGGAGGATCTGTATTATTCCACGCATGTCAACATGACGGTTTTCATACAGGCCACTTGATGTATACGTAAAATGAATTATCAAGAAGTATGACTTATTAATGCAAGACGGAATATTTTTCCGTTGTTGTATGCCACTTTTCTCTCGAGAGAGTTTTCGACGAAAAGCCCTGTTTTTTCAGGCAGAGTGGTCCTGGGTCCATATTGTGTTCTTTGGAAGAACGTCTGTAACAAGAATATTGGTGTTGTTTTGTGTGCTGAAATGTTTGATATGCTACCTATACCTAGGAGTTCGTTACCTCAGTGTGCTCACATCATAACCCGCAACAGCAAGCATGATACGGTTAGCCATGAGCAGCGAAGTAGATTGATAATGTTTTAAAATAGAGTGTATGAGCGGTTGTTTCGTTCTTTTCTCTTAGACACGTTCATAGTTCATCAATGGACCAACCACATTACAGTTTGTGATTTCACGTATATTACTGTCGATAAATAGTAAGCTGTTTTAGTTGATATAAATTAAACATCCCTAAACCCAGATTAGAGGTTTTGTATCTTTATAGACACTTATAAAACAAGCGGCATAATCAAGTTAGAACTCTTTCTATTACATATCCTTGTCAAGACCGGGATGGGAAGTCCGGACGCGGTTTTATCGGAAAACCGTAGTCACCACAACGTCATCGGCCACACAGTAGGCACGAATGAATTAACAACAGTATACTCTTGGTCATGTTTGCTTGTGAGTTTTGCTCCGATTGTTCGATCGCCTCGAGAGGAGACCATTCAGTTGAAACCGTTCGATGTCCCCACGAGTTGGGCTTCTCTCGAAGTTGAATACTCACTTTTAACGTATTCCGATCATTCAATGATGAACACTCGGTTGTATTATGCTGATACGACCCAATGAATATGCGTCTATCTACCATCAATAATACATGTCAATACTGGGTTCCCAAAAATTCCATCCTTACTTTGTAAGAGAAGGTTGAAGTTCCAAGTAATAACGATGAATAAATGGTTAGGTAACACACAAATAATAAGTCATTAGTAATGCGTAGTCCACGAGGCACGTTCTGCTGCCGACTGCGCAAAGCGAACTGATGTCGATGGAACGAATAGCCAAAGCTGATGAGCCTTAGGGGTGTTATTAAATCAACTCGTCCAGGTGTCGAAATCTGATGACAACAGTGACAATTCAAAAACAAAATAACCTTAGTAGATTTTCCTGCTGGAAACTTCAACTGTGCCAACTCAATGGATGGAATAATACTTGATTCAAAATAAACATTGCCGTCGGTGCATTCCTCAATAACAGAATATACAAGTCAAAACGGGGATCACTCGAATAGAGGTAAATCACTGAACCACTAAGGAACTGCGTTAATACGGATTAACAAAGGGTAGACTGTTAACCGGACAATAAAACGATTTAATGGACTACGGAAATGGGAGGTGGCTCCAGAAGATTGTAAGACTATATCACCCGAAAACAGCATACTACATGTTCGGTTGTTCGTGTAGCTTCATATTCACATCGCACGACGTAACAACAAAGCCATTACTTTTATGTAATACCATTTAGTGAGGTGAAAAGTAATGAAACGAATGTTACAGTTAATGACGTTACGTATAGGTACTGTATAGATGAATGAACGCTAACTACACAGTAGAACGATTTTTCCCCTATAAGGCATCTATCGTTTCGATTGGACAAATAGAGCAAGCTAAGATTATTAGTTAGGATATGAAATAAATAAACCATAGGGCAGATTAGACTGAAAATGTACGAAGGAAAAATTTGGTAATGGTTGTCGGCTGATTCTAAACAATAGTAGATTTCAACCTATAAACATCTTAATATCAAACAAGCACAACAAACTTCAGCACATCACCCCCATGCTAACAAACACTCACAACAGACAGAAATAACCTCGGCCCTCAGACTTACGTTTAGTTCAAGCGCCTAAGAAAATGGTAGTCTAATTCCTTTTCACATCGGTCGTTTGAAGCTCTCAACAAAGAGTGAAGTATATATTAAAGTACGTAGATATGCTGTCAATTAAAATCTTGTGAACGTCTATAAAACTCTGACATCTGCTTGTTCATTGAACAAAAGTGATTGGATGATGCAATTTTTTATATTACTCTCAGTTTCCTGAGAACGTTTGAAAAATGCGTATCGTGGTGTACAGTCAAAACGGCTCAATGTAACTCTTTAGGATGTTGAAAAAAGGGGTAATCGATGGCACCGTAAATGCCTTCTGTGCACATAGTTTGCTGCCGTTGGTTTGCCAGAACATTTCCAACGCTGGTCAAGAGTTTGACTTCTGCGCAACATAATGTATCACATTGAGACAGGTTAACTGATCGATTAGATGATCTGTTATCAGAAAACATCATAGTCCGCGATACTCATCAGGCTCTTGTCAGTGAATACAATTAGCAAAATCATCTGTTTTGATGTACAACTGTTCACAAGTGTAACTACCTAAACCTGTTAATTCCAAGGTCACCGTAGTTTCAGTTGCACCATCGAATAAGGTGTACTTTTGATCAATTAAGCATGTGTCACTTAGTGTTGACTAGACCTAATCAGTAAACGTTCTCTAATGTATGGTGGTAAATTTGTTAGAATGAAACATGGTACTGTGCTGTTGGATTGTTGTATTGTTTTTCCACACCTCGCCTGCTAACTCAATATTTTAATAATCACACTGAACAACAATCAGCTTGAGGCTAACTGGAGTGGATTATCAACCAGAGACGCTAGTATTCCAACCCTTGACGGAATGCCTCAACGCGGGGAGAGCTACGTCCAGAATTTTGCAACAGGCGGACCGGGGACATCATGAGCGACCGGATGAGTCATCACTCAGCTGGATCGGACCAATGGGCAAGACATGGCAGGCAAACTGGGATGGACGACCAGATCGGAGGCGCGCTTATTCCAACACTCAGGAGAATAACTTGACACGGTCAAAACCCATAATGGATAGATCACGGACACCACGAGCGACCGGACGAGCCATTGCTCAACGAAATCGGACCAACGGACGAAGAATGACAGACGGAAAACCCACCGACAGAAGGCGTCGGTCACACAAAAGCCGGGTAGAGGTGCACACGACGTGTGAGCTGAAACCGGGGAGGGGGTGTTGTGGTCTGGAATTCTCATTCATAAAAGCGAACGCGCGCACAGCACGGCAACCAGCGAGTTGGACAATAAGAAACTTGCTTTAATGAAAGCCTTTTCGCAAAATAACAGTACCAACATACCTTCCGTCATGATTCACTTCCACTCATTGTTCGATAAAAACTCGTTTGCCCTGTTTGCCGTATTTAGAATTTTAGGAAGCCTCAACTGCTAGCTACCAGCTACTCCTGAGCGTTGATAAAACCGCTTCTTGTAATTTGTGATATTGTGAGGAGAAAGAGTACTTTACACATATTATTACCACACACTATATATTAGTAAAAGGACACATTGTGTGTATAAGAAAGATAACTGTAACAGACTCTTTGGGCTGGATAAAAATATTCATCGAACTTCTTTATCCATGGTTAAGCTCGCCTTGTAATCGTGTGATTCTTTTCTGCACAAAAGACGATTAATTGTTTTGTACATCATTGTGAAATCCCGTGGTCTCACAGCGTAATTGCCAGCCGACCTGTTGTCCTGCTTTCATGTCAGGTACTTCCTGAAGTAATTTCCTAAACTGGTTATTTTCCTACCTTTATTCCTTTCAATCTTGGTAGGCTGGTGGTTTTTGTCACATATCCATCCTTCTTAGATGGCCCTTTTTATCCTTTTATCCCTTTTTATCGCCTTCTTATCCCACACTCGTCACTAGTGGCTTACTTCTGGGGACATATACTAGTATTAGTTGATCCCTCCGATGTCACCCAGTCCTCCCAATGGCTGGTTAACAGGGACTGATTTCAAAGTCTAACTCTGCCTGCGTTGTTGACTAGCCAGCTTTGTTTTTAACAGCCAGACTGTGCTGACTGTTCGATGCTGTTTGCACCACTAGATTTGCACCGGAATTTCTCGCCAGTTGTCGAATAATTCCCTGTCATTGTGAATAACTGAGACCTGTTACTTTCACTGATTACACCATCGATACTTTCGTAGTAAGTGACCCAGTTTCAATTTGACTGATGAGTCAGAATTTGCTGGAAATCAGTCAGTGTTCAGAAGATGAGTTTACTTTATAGGCTGCACCTAAGGCTTTCGCCTTTTGCAATAATTACGTTATTTCTGTCAAGTCAAACGCTTGTTACTGCTTGATAATGCAATCAAAACACCTTAAGGGTTAGTACCATCTGGTAGCCGATCACCACACTTACTCAAAACAATTAACCTCAGTTACATGTAATTATCTGCCTGCTTCTCCTCTTTCACTATGAGGAGCTGGCTTTTGTCAACATGTTACATACACTTAATTACTACTGAACAATGACAGCCAAGCGCACACACTTTGGCAATTAAGACAACAAGGAGGAACAATATTCTTAAGTATTTTATGAGCATACTTACTAGTGTCCTGACGTTCACACTCTGACTGAATGAATGGTCTCTATTCTATCCGTCATGGTTAAATATCTTTGATTACTTTATTCCATTCCGGGTTAAATGAGATTAACAAAATATAGTTTTCTTTTCATATTCATACTTAGCGGTTGACCTTGATAAATACTTTCAGACTAAGTGACGTACACCGATTGAAGATCGGCTGGAATTTCCAAATCATGTAGTTCGTTATATACATAAATTCCAAAGTTGTCAAAATACCTCGAATTGAAGACGACTGACAGTGATGTGAGTGAGTAGAACCCAGCAGAAGACAGTGTCGAGTACTGCTCAAATCAGACGCAACTAGTTAATATGTTTATTTCCTTCGGTAAATATATCATTAAGGTATTCTTCATTCCTAGTTCAACTTCCTGAACGTCAGTCCCGCACTACCACTGGGTACTGAAATGCTTCTATTTTGTAAATGCAAGTGTGTACCAAGGCAGGAACTCTCATCTCGGGAGAGAGTTGTCCTTAGTCAGTGGGTTATACGTTTTCGCGGGTGGCAAATATTATTAGCGGTCCCTGTACCAGTTGGAGAAGTTACCTCTCAAAGTTGTTTCTAAGTAAACGGGGTAGTTCCGAATACAATTAAGTGGCACAACGTGCCTTACTATCATGAGTCGTTTGGGTGGAACACTGAACAAAACAAAACTAGACTCACCCTTTGATATTATTATCCATTTTATGTAAACCAATTTGAGTGAATAGTGAACTTTACGATTCTAGAGGTTCCTTCAAGTAAGTTTTGTCCTGTAAATAAGCCAGAACCTGTTTTAACTGCATACTGCTTTCATCTTTGAAGAAATAGAACATATCCCCTAGCCTAGGACTCAGTACATTGTGGAACATGGTTGGCGGCATCCGAGACGGATTAGCCTGTCACA